>BDMV01000012.1:18929671-19065750 GCA_008326285.1 Oryza officinalis | reverse complement strand
CGGTTTCTCAACCGGCACCTATAACACTATAGGTGCCGGTTGTAAATGTCTAACCGGCACCTATATGGTATTATAGGTGCCGGTTCCTATAAATAACCGACACCTATAAGTGAAGGACCTGGCACCTTTGAAAGCCTCATAGGTGCCGGTTCTTTACAAGAACCGGCACCTATAGTCCTGAAGCACAAAAAAAATAATTGCAGGGTCACATATAATATTTCCTGAAACACAGAAATCACAGAATATTACAATATTACATTCACATCACAGAAATCACAGAATCCAACCCATTTTCCAAATCAAACCAAACCACATATATTCAACTAATATATGCAGAGGTGCACATCCATTAGTTATTTATTTGAATTGTAATTTACATCCGATTCTTCAGGGCAATTGTGCTCCAGAATGAATCTGTTGATGATGGTATTGAGCACTTTGAAGACATAGTAGAGAATACTGATTGTCCAGCTATTACCTCAAGAACTACAGATAAATGCAATGACATATTATCTACTCTTGAGAAATACAATTCAGATGCTGAGGATGCCTGTGATACTATAGAATGTGTAAGTCCAATCTCAAGTGGTGAGAAAGATGGAAAAGGTACATCAGCTGAGGGGTTGTCACTTGATGTATTTTATAATCCACGACACAGAGAGCCTTCTTACTGGTATTGTCTGTTTACTTCCATTTCTCTGTATGTCTGTTTACTTCCATTTCTGTGTATGGGTTATTTGGATTAGTTGGTTACTAATGCAATGAATGGAAATATGGTTATGCAGATTGTAGTGCAATCCAATTTCAAACAAAAATCCCTAAATTTAGTAGTTTGGCATAAAAAGAAAGATTAGTCACCAATCACTATTTGACTTGAGGCACCTAACCTAATAATTTTATATGGAAACTTCATTCTCTTTTTTTGGACTGAGAAACTTTAATCTTTTTCATGTTGTCTTATTGATCAGCTGTCTATTGTTGTTTCCTCAGCAATGCAGACCATGTCAATTGGTGGGAGCTTACTGCACTGGCCTTACATGTGCACCCATCGGTATCTACTATGGCTAGGACATTGCTATCTGGTAACAATATCGTTTATAGTGGTGATCCATTGACAGACCTATCACTCCCTGCTTTCCTTGACAAATTCATGGAGAAGAAACCAAAAGGAAACCGCATTGCTGAAGGGAAATGGCATGGTGGATCACAAATTGCACCAGCTAAAAAGGTTTGTGTTGTATGTCAATCATGTTTGTTTGCCAACTTTTAAATGTTTGACAACTCTTGCCTAGCCCTCCTGTGATTTGGATAACCACATCTGTGATGACAACTATTGTGGGACAGAGGTAAGGGTGGTAATGGGTCAAGGTCCATGGGTCCTTTCACAACCCTACCTAGCCCTCGTATATTTTAGATCCAGCCCTCAAATTTTGTAGGCTAAAAAGCTGGGCCCATTACCCCTATGCGGAGGTAGTATACAGCATGCGTCTATGCCACTGTGAGGCAGGAAATTGCAAGGATACAACTTTTTATGACAACCATTTATAAAAAGCCGTATCAGGAATCCTATCTCATGTGATTTGCTGTTGCGCTCGGCGGCTATTACCGTACCCGGCCAAGAAGGTGCAGTGCGCTTGGAGAGATGTATACTGGCATGGCATATGCATGTAGTGCACAAAACAAATAGAAGTAGTGTTCCACAAATCATATGATATTGCTGGGACTAGGACCATAATATAAAACCCGAAGCCTCGAGTAGAGAGCATAGAAGATATTGCTGGGACTCAGCGTGCCAGTCAACTTCAGCCTGAGACGTGCCCGTCAAACCACACGAAGGCGGCGACCAGATGTGTTACACATCTCAGGAGACTTGACAAAAATTCGCTTGAGCTCTACAACATCTCAAATGCTCTAAACTCATACTCATATGAAAATTTTAGTTACACATGCTCACCTGTTGCTTATAGAGACAACAATGATGATGCCTCCCTCATCCATGCCACATCCAGTCAGTGAGATCACCTGTTGCTGTTAGGGATAAAAATATGAAATAGAGAAAATTGAATACATGGTTAGATATATGTGTGAAAAAATAATAGATAAACATTAACAAATAGAGAAACTTAATGCATGTTGAAGACATTAAGAAAACCACATCAATCCAAATAACTAATCTACAAGATACTTAGAAAATGTTTGAAAGGTATGGCCCACTAATTCTAGTCTTTGTATGCTTTGGCGTTGATCGGCTATCTAAAGTGTCATAGGGCCGCCAGCCTCAATGAAACCCACTAGCCCAGCAGGAGCCTTCGAAATGTTGTATGCGCCGTTTGACGAGATGATATGGTCGAAGATGAATCCACATAGCTGTTCAGCGAGGCCCAAGCAAACATGTGGCAGCAATTTACTTGTCGGGAGCTTTAATTTCTGCAAATGGAAGGATTAAAGATGTGGAAAGATACTATGTGTTTAGTAAATTGGATTTATGTCTTAGGAGACAGGGCGAACCTCAGCATCCGTAATGTTCCAGTTGCCGTCCTCCATGAAAACCCACATAAATCTCATCACGTAGAACCCACATGTGCTCGTGCCCGGATCCTGACGTGAGCAATAAGGGTGGCACCAAACTCGGAATTTATTTGCACATGGAGCGTGTCGAATGCACTTCTTCTTGTACTTCACAAGTGCCTTATCTAGGATGTCAATGAGGGATTGGTAGTTGGATTGCGGTTTCCTCATTGAATCCATGACGACAATCTTGGAATCGTTTAAATGGATGGCAATAAGAATCCAGTGAGGCCTACATACAAGGGAAGAGAACAATTAACATCTTAAAGTACAACGATGGGAGGTACAACGATAATGCCACACTTACTTAAAGTGGTAGGGCAGAAGGATGGTATTCATGTCCTGCAGCTTGACAAAGGATGTGTAAAGGTAGTTCAGCACTTCTTGGGAGGACCATTCGCCTGCGTCAATATTACAGGAATTGACTATTTGTGGGTCGAGGAATCCTAGCTTGTTATGGGTCGCTCTACATTCAAGCGCCCCCATTCTGCATAAGGAAAATAATTAGACACGCAACGAGGATATTTACTTAGAAAAATGGCGAGAGGTCGAGTATACTTACAATGCCCATAACTGAATTACCGATAAGTCTAGCTCCCTCAGATTGTATAGATGAAATAGTTCTCTAAGAAGGAAGGTTGTAGATAACAAGTGCCACTGGCCACGTGCTATGCCGACTGCTCATGTCACCAAATGGATTCATCCCGTCCATGCTCAGCCCAAACCTTATATTCCTAATCTCCTGCGCAAAATGCTTATACTTTCTATCTATCTTTCTCCATTGAGATCCATCAGCAGGATGTCTTATCATTCCATCCTTCTTACGCTCTTCGTGGTGCCAACGCATCATCTTTGCATGTTTTTTGTTTGCAAACATGCGTTCAATCCGAGGGATTATAGGAAAATACCACGCAACTTTAACGGGCACTTTCCTCTTCTTCAGGACTGGGCCACCACTGTCGTCATCAGCATCATCATCATCGTTAACTCCACCCTTATACCGCGGAGCTCCGCAAACTGGACATGTATCCAAGTCTGCATAGTCACCTTGATATAGGATACAGTCATTTCGACATGCCTGAATTTTCTGCACTTCCAGTCCGAGTGGGCAGACAACCTTCTTCGCTTGGTATATTGTTTCTGGCAGCACATGACCCGCTGGAAGGAGGTCTCCAATCAGCTGTAGAAGCTCTGTGAAGCTCTTGTCACTCCAACCGTTGGTGGATTTCATCTGCAGCAACGAGAGGACGACGTGTAACTTGGTGTGCTGCTCATTGCATCCTGGATAAAGCGGGGTTTTTGAGTCCTCCACCATGCCTTTGAACTTCTCGTATTGCCTGTCATCGTCGTAGGCTGTCTCCCCGTCACGTAACATCTGATCTAAACCATCTGATTCGTCACTATCATATCCACCTCCGTCAGCAGGCAACTCCACATTGTTTCCGTCCATTACATCTGGATTCTCATCTTCACCACGATTGGTTTGACATGTGTAATTAGGCATAAAACCCCTTGTTAGGAGATGCTCATGGACTTGTTTTGCAGGAAACTGTCTCTCATTCCTGCAATCAGCGCATGGACAACGCAAGTGTTCCGTCGTGTTCAATGATCTAGATCTCGTGGCTGCGATCACGAAGTTGGTTACTCTCCTGGCATATTCCAAGGTACCGCGCTCCAGAACGTTCATCCCTCCTTCATCCATCGCTGCTACGAAAATTCTTAAATTAACCACTAACATACATCAATCATTCTCTATATCTATTGAAATTCTGACAAATGTTAATAATAGTTACATTACTCATTGATGATTAATCTCTAAATTAATCCAATATTAATAAGTCATCATACTTTCTCATGCTTCTCATTCAACAAAACAAATTGCAAATAATAACTTGACAAATATTAGTGCAAATTACATATAGAATCAACATATACTAACCTTTACGCATGCAAACACATAGATCTCTCTATATTTTTTAAATTTTTGGGCAAAACCTCCTCCCCCCGTTTGGACGAGCTGAAGAGAAGCCTCAAAATCGTGAGAATGCAGTGAACGAGGGGTATATATAGACTGGGGGATATAGGTGTCGGTTTATGTACTGAACCGGCACCTATTTAGGTACCTTCGGCCGGAAGCCACCACATAGGTGCCGGTTATTATTAAAAACCGGCACCTATGTGGTAGGTGCCGGTTTATTAATTTAAATCGGCACCTTTTTGGCCGTAATATAGGTGCCGGTTAGACTTACGAACCGGCACCTATGTGATAGGTGCCGGTTCATAATTAAGGCCGGCACCTTTTTGGTATCATAGGTGCCGGTTTTTCTTACAAACCGGCACCTTTTTGGGATCATGGGCGGGAATTGTGTTTTAGGTGCCGGTTCTAGCAAATCCGGTACCTATGTGACCGGTACCTATGGAGGTTTTTGTAGTAGTGTGTATATTTGATTCGTTCATGAGACTATTTATGTTGTATGTTACTATTCGTTCATGAGACATGTATTGATTGATGATCATGTCTCATGGATCATGGTATAGAGATACCAAATTAATGATGTGGACACATGTTAGAGAACATGTTGTTGGATAGACCTAACATGAGAGACTGCAAGAGCTATATATGATATGCCATTAGTAGTCTCATTTAGTGTTGGTGTAGAATCTTTAGACCTGAGATTATCATGATTCTCGACATGTGTAGTAGCTTATTTAGGGGCTGCCAAATGCTACTCCGTGATTGGGATATGAATAATCAAGATGGGATTTGCTCCTCCTATGAAGAGATATCTATGGGCCCTCGATGTTATAGATTATGGAAGTGCATGGCCATGCCAAAAGTGATTGAGGAGTCAATCACAAGTTAAGTAATCTATCATAGGATTGAGTGAATGATTGAACTATTGAAGGATATTGTGAGGCAAAGGGGTTCATATAAGTATACACTAGAGATTCAGTCGATATGATCTTTATGTATGCCCAGTGGGTCAATATGTTCTGCTAGGAGCCGTTGTTGACACGTGGAACGAAAAGGAGTTTTTGGGTTGCAACCGAGTGTACAGGAACCTATAGGATCATACACTTAACGGGCCGGAATAAGGGTATTGGATGGAGATCCAATATGTGCTCAATTCGGATATTGATCCAAGTGGATTTGATAAACCCTGAACTCCACTCGATATCTGGTTGTCCCGATCTTTCGGTAAGTTGATGATAACTACAATTTGAGAGAAACGTTGATGATCCGACTACAACCGTACAAGACGTTGTTGTGTTGCACCTTAGCGATTGATACACCTCTCCGTAGGTTGTTGATCTTGCCGGTGCAAATCAACCTTATTCCTGCAAACAAATCGTAGAAACAAGCAAGAACAAGATGAAAGCAATCTGAATTGCAAATAGGAATTAAAGCTCACAATAAGGTAGGGTTCCAAAGATGAGTAATTAGGTGGTTTAGCCGACACACGTAATTACAAGGTAAAGTAGCAATGGCTAAAACTTTAATCTAACAAAACCCGAGAAACCCTAAAGGTGTACCTAGCTATTTAAGGAGGTGGGACGACGACCAAGGGGTTCCCTAGGGTTGTGCTCCACCAGATTGGGGCGCACCCCATATGGGCCCCACTTGGGCTGGGGTCCCAAATGAAATTACAAGCCCATAGGCCTATTACAGGTGACACAACACCTTGTTTCTGTAATTGCGGCTAACTGACATGGAATTTGGAGATAAGGCTGGATCCTTTGGAAAGAGGATTCCGAGAGCTTTCCATCAAATACTCATGGGCCGAAAACAGAGCTCGTATGCATATTTGGCGGCCATTTGAAATCAGTAATGTAGCAGATGGCCGAATCGGATTCTAGCACTCGGAGGACTTGATCTTGATGTCTTCTTGTTGATCCATGATGTGAGCAACGATTGTATCCATAGTAGCCATGGTCACATCAGGACTCTTATGAGCCTCGAAGGCCCAGTTATGGATCCTATATATTCTTGGGGTGATGAGACTAGTGCGAGTATGAACACTAGCCGTCACTTCCCCCTCGAGCAAAACCCTAGCCGCATGCGGGTGCTAGCACTTTTGTGCTTGGCTTTCAATCCCTGGACGTGTGGATACCGGTAGAGGCGTCGCTAGTTTGTGATGTTGATCAGCATGAGAGCACGACAAGGCGAATGCATGAGGAGGAGAAGGTTAGGCTGCTACGATCAATTACTTCCTCTACATCAACGCGTGCTACGTTGTCGATGTTCCTTTGGCTTCTTAGTACCTACTTCCATTGCACAGCGCGTCGAGTGGTAACGATTCATGATCTCATACTAGCATGGTTCCTAGTTTATGCGGTAGAAATTTTTTTTTATGCTATCGTCTTCTCGAAGATTCCGGTATGTCTTTAATACTTTACTATTCTTGTAAGACTATATTTGCAATAAAAGAACTATCTTCTTTACTTAATTATTAGTGTTCATAGTTCATATACTAGTCCCTTAGCTATGTATTTTATGAATAGATTATACTTCATTTATATGCTTCACCTGATTAGGCTAGTTGATCTATGCTACGGTAACGGTCCAACGATCTTAACGGGTTGCACTAGTTCTAACTCGTCCATCCGAAGGATGGGAGTCCCTGGTGAAATAGTGTCATTATTTATTAACATAAGCATGGTGCTTAGGTTAGTCAAATGCCGTTGGATGCGGGTATGTCCCACGGAAATCGAGGTAGGTGATAGGTGGTGACAGCCCTGTCCGTCCCTTGTATTCCTCCATATCCAGGTATGATGTAAGAGTTTATAAAATGCCATAACCATGCTGGCAGACCAGTAGGGAGTGGTCTCTTTGTAATACCTGGGTGCTTAGTGTTGACGGTCGTTAAGTGCAAACTTCCACCGTGTTGGTATTTCTTATGTTCACAGATAAATCCGCAAGCGCACGGATACCACTGTAACATTTTAACCATGAGTATTCCCATAGGTATCATATTTATTTTCACAGGGAAGGTGGCGACACTTAGATAATTGTTTTGTTATCTTTAATCAATCTATAATTAATTCACCATAGTATAAAGAGGGGTTAATATGATAATCATAAGGTAGTGGAAACACAAGGAGATCCACCTCTATAATAAATGTTAGTAGAACCTAGCATGAGGAAACTAGGTACAGATGTATTTCTAAATTAACTACATATACATTTAACATATACATGCTTACAACATAGGACTAGTTTTAGGCACCCAGGTAGTACCGAGAGACCACTCCCTGCTGGTCTGCCAGCGTGGTTATGGCATTTACGCACTTTTACGTCATACCCAAATGTGGAGGAATACAAAAGACGAAAAGGGCTAGCACCCTCAGGATGAACAAGTTAGAGCTTAATAAACCTATAAAGGTCATTGGACCGTTAACCTAGCATGGATTGACTAGCCTAGGATGAAGCAAATTACAAAGTATAAACTACTTATAGAATACATATTTAATAAAGAAATACATAGACTATAAGCATAATTAAATAAAAAAGATAATTCTATTAATCCGACTATAGTCTTACAAGAAGAATAAAGTATTGAAAACATACTCGAAAATTTGAAAAGACTATAGGACCGAAACTCCTATGCTTTATTTCTACTAAATTATAGAGAATACAATATGAGAAAGAGAGAATAACTCCTTGAGGTGTGTCTTGAAGTGAAGTGAGTGAGCTCTTTATATAGGCTTCAATGACGGTTTGATCCCACCGACCTCGAGTAACCGCCATCAGAAAGCAATCTGGAGTGTCCACGTGAAAGATGGGTGCCGGAGGCGCTAAGTTGGGTTCGGCCGAACCCACCATGGCCACCACCATTCATCACTAACTTTGGCTGGTGGATGACAGGTGAGCCCTTATGACGGTTCCCGATGGTTTGGCCCCACCTTAAGTCGGTTTGCACTGACTTGTGGGCTCATCAATCCTTGTGCTCGCACGTGATTCGCCCGAGATGTGTTTCCTTGTATGCTGGCCTCATTTATTCTTACTTTGATGTTAAATCTCTGCATCCATATTAGTTCTCCAAGTCTAGTACAACTACATTATTCATTATTAGGATATGTGTAAGAAATGCTAACTTTCCCCTTAATTGTGATAAAAGTTGGCAATAGAAATTGGTACTTAACGACCGTCAACAACACTCCTAAGCTAAACCTTTGCTCGTCCCGAGTAAAGATAAAACTTAGGTTGTTGATCAGGAGTTGCTACCCATGTTTTATTTCACAATAGTACTATGTCTACAATATATTCTTCTACCTAGGATTTGAATAAGTTGCCAATAGTAATTTACCTTTATTACCTTATTCCTCATGGGGTTTATAGCTTCTCCTTGCCTTAGGTAGTTGAAGAATTGAGTGGATCATAGAGCACCAATCACCAACTCTTTGCTCAACTTTCATTCCGGAGGTTTTTAAAGAATTTTTGCAAATGAAAGCCAAGTTCCTCAAATGATACACTTGATCACTCAATGTGTATAAATTTCCTCACCCAAGTATTGTGTTGTCTCTTTTATCATCCTACTTCTAAAGGTTTATATGTGGAGCTCAGGGTAGAGATAAAAGATAAAGCAATACTTGCATGACATATATTGCAAAATCAAAAAGAGGATTCATGGATAAAACAAATCATACAACCTTGATCAAGATGTGCAAAGTGTGTGGCTATATGGTGGAAGGTGTATGTGGTACTTCTTTGTCATTAGCTCTCTTTTATTTCCTAACATTGAGGTATGGCCATTTTTCTCCAACTATATTTTTGTGGTTGCCCAAGAACTTTCATGAGCACTCCTTTTCTCATTTATTTTTCTTCTCATAATGATTGAGAATATTTTCTGTAAAATCAAAGTGTGTTTGATTCTTTTGTTGTGATGAACAATTGGCATATGAGGTTATTGGTTTTGATATTTGGAAATTATTGGCGAAGTGGTTTGTGAGATGATTGAATTTTCAGACGGTGAACAGGAGCTACTGTTTTTGTTGGGTCCGGTCAGACCGGGCAGGTAAGGCCAGTCAGACCAGAGGTGTGTGTGCGGTCAGACCGGCCGGCCCGTGGTCTGACCGGTCGACTCTGTGTCGGTTTCGGTTTCGGGTTGTTTTATTGGATATCCGTGGTTAATTCATATTTATGGCTTCTAGATGGATACTATGCGTACTGTTGTGTGCTAACAATGAGTCAAGTTGGTGATAGCTTGTGCTTGGATATGGTTTCTTTGGTTGATTCATGTGTAGGTAATCTTTACGTCTCGGGAGAGTATTGCCGATGATGGATCGGGAGTCAACTTGGAGATAAGGTGACGTCCGAACGGTCAGATATCATGCGGGACACTTAGGCTAAATATTAATACACGTGGTTGGTGAAGATTCCATATGGCATACGATGGAGGTTGTCGGTGACATGGGACCGGGGGTATCGAGACCAAAGGGAAGGGCGGCCACAGGGATCCACGTGGCCCGTTCCCCCGGAGGGGTCGGGCCCGAGGGTGACGTGGCGGCTGCCCTCCCGGTTTTCCCCCGGGGTCGGGCCGCTCCCGTTTCTGCCCCGAGGCCTGGGGCGCCCCGACCCCTTGTGGCTTTGGTGCCACGTGCGCAGGTTAGGTGAGCACGGCGGAGCTCACCTAACTACATTTATGGCGGTTTAGACAGGTGCACCACGCCGCATTTAATGCGGCGTGGCGCGTGCATATCCGGTCCATGACCGGTCACGGTGAGTGACCGGTCGCAGACCGGTCAGATCGCGGGTTGGGTGGCGCCAGGCGGCCTGCTGCACGCCTCGCCCCGTCCCGTCGGAATGATGAGAGCCCTCTGTCTCTTGTCTCTCAGCCGGAGTTGGTATGCCAACTCCCGGAGTTGGTATGCCAGCTCCGGTCAGAGGCTTTCCCGATTCCGGTGCAGGCGAGACGAGGAAGTCGCCCGCCATTTAATAAAGGTTGAAACGGGCGTCCCCTGGATGGGTTGGCTGACCGAGCGAAGGCGTGCTGCGACGTCTGTCAGAGGCTGCTTCCGATGGTAGGATAGTGTAACATACCAAAAATTTGAATTTTGAATTTTCACTTCATTTAAATAATAAAATTGTGTTCTCGAGTTGATGATCAAAATTTTTCAAATTTTGCAACCTAGGCAAGGTTAAACTAGCTAGTGATTATGTGCAAGGTTGCAAATGATTTAAAAACTTCTTCCTTCTCAAATTAATTTGATATGCAAAACATTTTCATTAAAATAGGATGTCTGATTTGAGACCTTTTAAATGTTTCTGGATCTTGGGTGCATTTCATTTTAGGTCTCATGGGCATGAATGTATACACATCATAATTCATAAATAATAAGAGCACTTCACCGTCATCCCCTTAGGTGCACCTTTGCCCAAGTGTCTTGTAAGCTAAGCATGGTAAATAGAAAGTAAAGCCTAACAACATTATCTCTGGTTAATTACAAATCAAAATATAATTTTACAACCATTTAAATATGTATTTAAAATAAGAATATTTAAAGGAAGGTGAACACATTGAATATTTAAAAATAAATGGTGCAATATAAAATCATGAGGAAATTCGTGTATATACTATTCAATATATATATCTCACTGGAATTTTGGTATAATTTAATAAGTACATTTGATGCCTCAATTATTTGGGTCCAAACAGTCAAACTATTGATTTACTCAAAACCCTAATCGGCAAAAACAATACAACTTCCATATGTGTATTTTATCACATAAAAATGTATAGGGGAGATAATTTATTAAAATACTAATCTATTTATCATGAATTAATATAATTTTCCATAATTTATTTTATAGTTTTTGACCTTCTAAAAATTCAAATCATTTTCGGCTGAACTGGATTTCTCTTTTTCCCTGAGATTAAAATATAGATTATTTTTGTGTGAAACCAAAGAAAATGGAATCTAGGTATTCTTATCTACCTCCAGAAAAATTCACATCAATTTATCATGCACAGAAAATAAATTATGGAATTACAAAGAATGGAGAAAGAAAGAAATAGGGAAAATATCAAAATCTATCCTAACCCCTGTGTTCACCAAGTCTTCTACCCATCCCTCTTACTCTACCTGTGTTTGTACTGCCCTGGACCCACATGGCAGCCTCATCAGCTTGCCCAAACCTTGGTCCACTCCTTCTCCTCAGTACTCAACACAGAGAGAGATCAAAGCGGTGGCATGGACGGCGTGGGCAGCGCCTCTGCTCGACGCGTGGACTTGACGTGTCCAACGCCGGGCTTCTCCTTTATCTTCCCCGACCGCGTCGCCCGTCTCCAGTCACCGGTCCCAAGCCGTGAACACCGAAGGAGAGAAACCCTAGCCCCTCCGTCACCATCAAAACCACCGTCGGCCGTGAAGACGACGACCGCCGCCAGCGCCGATGAGCCACGGTTGCCCTCTCCTTTCTTGCGTTCCATCCTCTCTCCACCATGCTGCTTCCATCCCCACTGATCCCGCTCTTTTTCGCACAGCCGATCAACGGGAACGCCGCCGTGCCGACGACGCTCTGAAGCATGCACCGAGTGCCACCGCCAAGACATCAATCCCGTCACCGTCGATCTGGACCAAGCCAAGCCGAGTCCTCTCGCCATAAATACCGCCTCGACCTTCTCTTCGAAAGCCCTCAAGAATCTCATGGAATGATGCACCGAGCAGCGAGATCGGCATCGTCTTCTTCTACTTCGGCCAACCACCGCCGCCATCGAATCCTCCTTCCCGGGTGAGTTTCGGCACGATTCCTTGCATGAATAGCATCCCTATGTTTTCTCTGAGCTACCTCGCTCCTCTCCCTAGCAGCCCACTGACCGGAGCGAGCCGTCGTCGTAGAGCCGAAGCATTTCGCCGCCGCCGGGGAGTTCCTCACGTCGCCGCCGTTGTCCAGTCTTCGCCAAGCCGCGGGGAACATCGGGTGAGTCTCCAGGGACCTCGTAGATGCGCGCGCATGCATGTAAATGGCACGAATCAAGCCGTAGCTTGAGATGGCACATCACCCCGAGAGCCACCGCCGCTTGCGCCACCGTCGACACCTATCCCAACCACTACATCCGATGAGCCAACCACCATTGGGTTCGCAAGGCTCCCCTCTCCATTTTCTCCTTTGGCCGCCTCGTCCATCTCCCTGTCATTCGCCGTCGGCATCGCCATCAAGCTCGCCGGTGAGCTCTGCTGCTGCTGCTTGCTTTCTCCCCACTTAGCCTATGACAGGTGGGCCCCACTTCATCTAAGAGATCGAGACCTAATTAGTAAAGAAAACAAAACCTTCGGTATTAATTTGTAAGTGTGCACCCTATGACATGTGGGGCCAAGGACCTATTAGTAATAACTAAAAACCTCAGGGACTCTTAATAGAATTTGTATTAACACGTGCTTTTGGAGCTCGGGTTGAATCCTGAGAACCCTAGGGGCATTTCTGCATAAAACCAGAGGCTGACCAGTGGACCCAAGGATTTATAATTTAGAAAAATAAAGGAAAATAGCTAGAGCAATATCTTTTCAACTGAAAATCATCTCAAACTTGTAAAATCCATATAAAATCAAATATAACTCATTTTGTGGTGAAACCAATTTCAGTAGGTTCATAAAATTGTGAACTTTAATGTTATAGAATAAAATCCTATGCTCACAGTATGATATTTATTTCTAAAATTTCAAATAAGAAATAGCTAGCATATAACTTGTAAAATGTATAGAAAATTCATCTATGCTCCAAATGGATTGAACCAAATTTCTGTAGAATCACAAAAATATGAACTTTAATTTAATAATATAACATTTCATACTTTTTGTAACAGAAATAGTACTAATAATTTATATTGTACGATGACCACCACATATGCAAGTTAATTTCTAAAAATTATAGGAAATTCATACTAGCTCTAAAAATTGTGAAACCAATTGTATTAATCTTAGAAAACAATCCTCTTTATCCCAGTGAGGTTAATTTGATCAAAATCATATATTAAGAGTGATTCACAATAATACATTAGTAAATACTACTATATGTCAATGCCAATTTAGGAAATTCATAACTCACAAATGACAAGGGAAAAAATAGCAATTCTTTCACCTAAAATTCATCTTAGGTCAGAACCTCTCCACTGTGCACAAATCATGCATTTTAGAACATTTTGTACTTTTTGCATAATTTGGTATTTATGTGCATATCGTGTCCTTTGTATAGATAATTCGCATAAACGGTGAAAGAGTGATTTAGGTGATATTCGTATTGTTCCAGATCAAGGCAAGTTATTCCTCCCCTTTCCTTTGATCACATTGAAACCTATGATTTGGGAGATGAAAAGTGTTGTTTGTAAAACTGCATATGTATTTGATTAAAAACGATATTTGAAAACTTAGTAAATGGTAGCTATGACCTTATTGCTGCATAATCTACCTTGATACATTGTTACCCTTTTATTTGTAACCATAGGATGAATTTGATTACTTCATAAATACTCAGTGAAGTATTTATATGCGTTTATATATGCCAATTGCTTAGCCATGCCTAGAACTATGCAAATGAATAATTTTATGACTTGATAAATGGGATTATGATTACTTGGTTAATGCTGGATTTATAATGGAAATGTCAAGTATTTGTGAACTAAAATGGAGTTAAACTTGTTTTTAGACTTGGGCGGCAAGTGATGTGCATATGGTGGTAGTTGTGCACCGATAGGGGGAGTGTTCGCTCGGGTTGATTAAGGACCGAACTTGGTGTCGTTCACTATTGTTTACCGTACATCCACATGTGCTATTATGGGGTGGCCTTAGCTAATTAAGTTACTTAAAGTCTAACCTTGCATATTGGTAGGCCGAAGTAGAATGAATTAGTCTGAGCGATGATTCATAGGAACTACCTATTTACCCCGCTGATTAATGGGGGTAGTTTAGGCGTCTAAGTCTGTCCAATTCAATGGTACAGTGCCTCGTGGGGGAACGGATGTGTTCGCTGCCACGGCGTTAGGTTTAAGGCATGGGCCCGCCACCTAGCGGTTCTGGGTCATGCCCAGGATGGATTCACACTTGCCATCGCTGATGCAAGGTTAGGCGTTAAGTAATGTAAAGGCTACGTTGTGACCTCTGGACCGCATTCAATGTGTAGAGTGTGGTGGTACCGATGGGTACCGGATAAACTAGAGTGTTCATGTCATGTGGGTAAAGCTGTCAAACTCTGCAGAGTTCTCTAAAACTAATCGATTAGCCGTGCTCACGGTCATAAGCGACATAGTGAATTGTCATGGGTATAGATTTATGTTTTATAAATGTGTTTATGAAAATGGGCTATGGGAATGGTGATATGAGTTGAGTGATGTTGAGTATGATGTTGATGATGAGTGTGATGATGAGGTTGCCCGGTGTGGGCTGATATGATGATGTTGATAATGAACGTGAGACTTGGTGTTAGGAAGGAGAGTTTGTATATGGGGTTGAGATGGTGAATATTATGGTTTACATACATTAATGTTTTATTAATTGAATTGTGAACTCCTTTACAAATGATTGTGAACTAAAGCTTGCTTTATGCTAAAATAAGCTACAAATAGCCTTCCTTGATTTATGCCATGCATGTAGTATGTTAGGATTGTCTTGTGCTTGCCGGTACATTAACTTGTTTAATGTACTGACTCTTGTACGACTGGAATATCCATTTTGCAGGTTGATTGCTTAGTCTGCTGAGTGATTCGGGGAAATCGTTGCTTCTTCTAGGACCAGATCCAAAGAGGGTTATTTTTCCCTTGTCGGCTGCTTGTGGATTTGGGTAGCCAAGCTTCCGCGGATCAGTAATTATCTGGCCCTTTGGCCTATCTACTAAAATAAAGATGTAGAGTAAAGTTTATCTATGTTTACACCGTATTATTCTGATTTTCATCGCTTAGATGAAAGTGTGGAACTAGAGCTTTTCCTGAGATCTAGTTCTACACCGGTATGAGTTTTGAGCATTTGGGATGTCGTAGAGCTTTAGCGATTTTCGTCAAGTCTCCTGAGATGTGTAACACATCTGGTCGCCATCTTCGTGTGGTTTGACGGGCATGTCTCAGGCTGAAGTTGACTGGCATGCTAAAGTCCCAGCAATATCCCCTATGCTCTCTACTCGGCGCTTCAGGTTTTATACTATGTATGTCATTTGACTTGATAGGGAAGCAATGAGGTTGGATCGTTACTGTTTTACTCAATTATTATTGGACCCCATCCAACTAAATATTTCGCGCTATCTTTTCAAATAACTTACATAATATTTAACCCGGGGTGTCCCGAAAGATAGCCCTAAATGTAAAAGAATGTCCTCTTTCTTAGGCAGCTCATGGCCCATGTGGTAGCCCCTTGCGATATAAAAGGAGGCCCAGGCCTAAGAAAAGAAGGGGAACGGACTGAGGACACTCTCTAGAGGCTGGACTCTCTCTGGATTCCATCATACTCTCAGATCTACCAGAACACAGGAGTAGGGTATTACACTTCTTAGCGGCCCGAACCTGTCTAAATCGCCTGCGTCCACGCGTTTTTCTCGCTGAGATCCCACAGATTAGGGGCGACGAATTTCACCTTGCGCCCCCGGCCGAACCAGCAAAGGGGGACCTGCGCGGTCTCCCGGTGAGGAGCTTCAGCCTCCGTCATCTGGCGTGGCAAGTAGGGGGCGCGCGCGTGTTTTTCTGAGCCCCCTTTTCCTTTCGTGTGCGCCAAGCTTCGCTAGGTCAGCCCTATGGCCGAAGGGGCAGTGGCGTACTATCCTTCTTTGGGCGCCAGCGGTGATGGCGAGGAGCAGAACCCGCGCCATCGGGCTCGCACCCCGTCATCCCCCTCCCGCCGAAATCTTGGGCGGGGGAAAGGTGCCTGAGGAAGTCGAGGGATCCGCGACCTCGTCGCCCGCAGGCGACGGAGGAGGACGGCGAGGCAAGGTGCATCGCGGCCTCACCTATGGTGATGGCGGCACACCCCAGGGCGCGCTCCAGGCTGCGGGCGCGCTCTTGCGTCACCCGCCCGTCGTCCCCGATCCAGACACCCCGCCCAACGTTGGCTAGATGACGTGGCCAACCTAGTCATGACGGCGTAGCAGCGCCTAGGCACCGGCAGGCGGTCTTCCGCCGCCGGAACCTCTGGCGCTGCCACCGCTGGCTCTACGTCGTCGAGGCGGAGGGTACGACGGGCGATGGCCGACACCTGCCGTTCGTCCGCGGTTCCCTCGTCAATGCCTCCGAGTCATGAGAATATGCATGGGGGGCCAGACGCCCGGCTCGATATCGAGCGCCGGTGCGACGCTCGTCGTGCCGCCCATGCAACGGAAGGCGCCTCCTCCTTTGGGGCGCCGCTTCGTTCCGGTCACGGGGGCCGGCCCCCCATGTCCCCGGTTGGTGGTGTCGGCTGTCGAGCCTTCGTGGCGAGCCTTCGGAATGTCCATTGGCCCCCGAGGTTCCAGCCCACCATCACCGAAAAATATGACGGAAGCGTCAACCCCGCTGAGTTTCTCCAGATCTACACGACTAGAATAGAAGCCGCGGGGGGTGACGACAGGGTCATGGCGAACTTCTTCCCCATGGCCCTGAAAGGCCAGGCGCGGGGTTGGCTAATGAACCTGCCACCCGCGTCGGTCCACTCCTGGGAGGATTTGTGCCAGCAGTTCACCACGAACTTCCAAGGCACATATCCGCGGCCAGGCGAAGAAGCGGACTTGCACGCTGTACAGCGAAGGGACGATGAGTCTCTTCGCTTGTACATCCAGCTGTTCTGTCAAGTCCGCAACACCATACCTTGCATCCCTGCACATGCGGTTATCTACGCATTCAGGAGGGCGTGCGGCACAACCGCATGCTCGAAAAGATCGTCTCCAAGGAGCCCTAGACCACCGCACAGCTCTTCGAGCTCGTGGACCGTGTGGCTCGCAAGGAGGAGGCCTGGACCTGGAACTCCTCCGGCTCTGGAGCGGCGGCTTCAGCTGCCCCCGAGTCCGCCTCTCGTTCAGGGCGGCGGGACAGGAGTAGGAAGAAAAGGTCGGCCCGTTCCGACGACGAGGGTCACGTCCTCGCCGTCGAGGACGCTTCGCGGGCGCCCCGAAAGGGGAGGCCCGTGGGCGACAAAAAGAAGGAGGCTGGCGCTCCCGGTAGAGAGCGCCCGGCCGGCAGGTGGTGCACTGTGCACAACACCTCCCTCCATGACCTCGCCGACTGCCGCGCGGTCAAAAGCTTGGCCGAGCGAACGAGGATGTGGGAGGAGGAGAGGAGGCAGGAACGCCGTGAGGGCAAGGCCCCGGCGACTTCCACCGGCAACCGGCGAGGTGAGGCCAAATAGAAGGCCCCCGCTGAGGACGTCGACGATGGCGATGATGACCTGGGCTTTCAGGAGCCCGAGGCCACCGTTGCCACCATTGATGGGGGAGCGTGCGCTCACGCTTCTCGCCGAAGCCTCAAGGCCATGAAGCGAGAGCTTTTGGCCGCAGTCCCCACCCATGGCGCGACGCGGCGGGTGCGTTGGTCGGAGGTCACCCTTACCTTTGACCGGACCGACCACCCGCCATGCGTTGCCCGGGGAGGACAGATCGCGATGGTGGTCTCCCCCACCGTCTGCAACGTGAAGTTGAGGTGCGTCCTGATAGACGGTGGCGCAACTCTCAACATCCTCTCCCCCGCGGCTTTTGATGTCATCAAGGCCCCGGGGATGGAGTTCCGGCCGTCCCAGCCAATCATCGGCGTGACGCCGGGGCACACCTGGTCGCTAGGCCATATCGACCTCCCTGTCACCTTCGGTGGCCCCACCAACTTCCGCACTGAGCGGGTGGACTTCGATGTGGCGGACCTCAATCTGCCCTACAACGCGGTCCTGGGAAGGGCGGCGTTGGTGAAGTTCATGGCGGCCACCCACTACGCCTACCTCCAGATGAAGATGCCGGGCCCAAGTGGCCCCATCATCGTCCATGGCGACCTCAAAGTCGCGCTTGCTTGTATGGAGCAGCGCGCGGATCGCCTCGCCGCGGTGTCCAAGCCTGCGGGCGGCGACGAGAGGCCCGGTGCCTCCACCTCGCCCGCCCGAAGGCAGCGGATGGCCTCAGGCGACGAGGTCCCGGTGAAGGAGGTCGCCCTGGGCGACGACCCGTCCAAGACCACCCAGGTTGGTGGTCTCTTGGACGACAAATAGGAAGATGCGCTCGTCTCCTTCCTGCGGGCAAACGCCGACGTCTTCGCGTGGAGACCGGCGGACATGCCCGGGGTCCCCAGGGAGGTGATTGAGCACTGTCTCGCCGTGCGGCCGGACGCAAGGCCCGTTCGGCAGAAGGTACGGCGGCAGGCCCCGGAGCGCCAAGCCTTCATCCGCGAGGAGGTGGCGCGGCTTTTGGAGGCCGGATTCATCTGTGAGGTCATCCATCTGGAGTGGCTCGCTAACCCAGTCATCGTCCCCAAGGCGAACTTCAAGCTCCGGATGTGCATCGACTACACCGACCTCAACAAGGCATGTCCTAAGGACCCTTATCCCCTGCCACGCATAGATCAAATTGTCGACTCCACCGCGGGGTGCGACCTTTTGTGTTTTCTAGATGCATACTCAGGATATCATCAGATTCGCATGGCTAGGGAGGATGAGGAAAAAACCGCATTCATTACCCCTGTAGGAACTTATTGTTATACAACCATGCCTTTTGGGTTAAAGAATGCGGGTCCTACTTTTCAGCGTACTACTCGTATTTCTTTGGGTAGTCAGATAGGGCGCAATGTTGAGGCCTACGTCGATGACTTGGTTGTAAAAACGCGCAACCAAGAGACCTTGCTCTCGGATTTAGCGGAGACTTTCGAAATTGAACCCCGAAAAGTGTGTGTTCGGTGTGCCTGCGGGCAAGCTTCTCGGGTTTTTGATCTCTGCCCGAGGCATTGAGGCCAACCCCGAGAAGATACGAGCTATAGAGCGGATGCGCCCCCCCAGCAAGCTTAAGGACGTGCAATGCATCACCAGATGCATGGCTGCCTTAAGCCGATTCATATCGAGGCTAGGAGAGAAGGCGCTGCCCCTATTTAAGCTCCTTAAGCGCTCCGGGCCGTTTACCTGGACGGAGGAGGCTGAGCGGGCCCTCACCCAGTTGAAGGCGTACCTCAGCTCCCCCCCGATCCTGATCGCCCCGGAGCCCGATGAGCCGCTGCTACTCTACTTGGCAGCAACCCCGCAAGTAGTCAGCGCGGCGTTGGTTGTGGAGCGTGACGAGGACAGCCCTCGGCCCGTGCGCTCGCACCCTGTGTCGAACCGACCTGAGACAGAGAAGGGAGGAGAGGCCCTCTGCCCGCTCGTCCGACGGCGCCGGATGCCCCCGACCCCCAGGAAGGCCCCAGGGCCACTGTGGGAAGGTGCGGCCCGACGCCCTCCGACCCCGAGGTCGTCGGCACAGAAGCCGAGTGGGCCCGGCAAGGCCCCTCGGACGACGAGCGCCCCGGGAACGGTTCCCTCAACGGAGAGGATAGGCCCTGCCGGAAGGTGCAGCGGCCCGTCTACTTCGTTAGTGAGGCGCTGCGGGACGCCCAGACCCGATACCCTCAGGCCCAGAAGATGCTCTACGCGATTCTGATGGTCTCGAGGAAGCTGCGCCATTATTTCTAGGCACATCGGGTCACTGTGGTCACGTCCTACCCCCTCGGCCAAATCCTACGCAACCGAGAGGGTACTGGATGAGTGGTAAAATAGGCAATCGAACTCTCCGAATTCGACTTGTGCTTTGAACCACGCCACGCGATCAAGAGCCAGGCCCTCGCCGACTTCGTGGCGGAATGGACCCCGGCTCCTGAGCCCGACCTTGGACTCTCCGTCCCCAAGGGCCCCTCGCAGCCGCCTCATGCCACCTACTGGGTGATGCAGTTCGATGGCTCCCTAGCCCTTCAGGGCGCCGGCGCGGGGGTCACCTTGACCTCGCCGAGTGGAGACGTCCTTAGATATTTGGTTCGCCTAGATTTTCAGGCAACCAACAATATGGCGGAGTACGAGGGACTCCTTGCGGGACTCAGAGTGGCGGCCGGAATGGGGATCCACCGCCTCCTGGTTCTAGGCAACTCCCAGTTGGTTGTTAACCAGGTCTCCAAGGAGTACCGGTGCTCCGACCCGCAGATGGACGCCTACGTCCGCGAGGTGCGGCGTATGGAGCGCATTTTGACGGGTTAGAACTTCGGCACGTGCCCAGACGCGATAACGCGGTTGCCGATGAACTCTCGAGGCTCGCTTCATCGCGAGCCCCGACCCTACCGGGCGCCTTTGAAGAAAGGCTGGCCCAGTTGTCGGCGCGACCTGACCCCATAGGGGAGACGGACGCGCCTGCGCGGCCCCCGAGGCCCGTCTGAGTCCAGGCCTTGGGAATCGGGGGGCCGAGCCCGGCCCCCCAAGATTGGTCGCCTGGATAGCTGAGATCCAGGCGTTCCTCAAAGATCAGACTCTACCCGAGGACTGCGAAGGGAGTGAACACGTCAATCGCATCTCCAAGCGCTCCGTGCTGGTATAAGGGGCCCTCTACTGGCGCGGGGCCAACGGAGTCCTCCTGAAGTGCATTCCTCGGGAGCAGGGCGTCGAGCTTCTTGTCGATGTCCATGAAGGCGAGTGCGGAGCCCACTCCGCCTCGCGCACCTTGGTCGGCAAGGCCTTTCGCCAGGGTTTCTATTGGCCGACGGCGCTCCACGACGCAGCTGACCTGGTCCGACGATGCAGGGCGTGCCAGTTTGACGCCAAGCAAACACATCAGCCGGCTCAAGCCCTGCAGACCATACCTCTTTCATGGCCGTTTGCCGTCTGGGGGTGGACATCCTGGGTCCCTTCAGGAAGGCCCCGGGCGGGTTCGAGTATGTGTATGTCGCAATCGACAAGTTCACCAAGTGGCCCGAGGCTTATCCGGTCGTCAAGATCGACAAGCACTCGGCGCTAAAATTCATAAAGGGCATCACTGCTCGGTTCGGGGTGCCTAACCGTATCATTACGGACAACGGCACCCAGTTCACCAGTGAGCTTTTCGGCGACTACTACGAAGACATGGGCATCAAGCTCTGTTTCGCCTCACCCGCCCACCCCAGAAACAACGGCCAGGTGGAGCGCGCCAACGCGAAAATCCTCAAGGGCCTCAAGACTAGGACCTTCAACATCCTCAAGAAGCATGACGACTCGTGGATCGAGGAGCTGCCAGCGGTGCTCTGGGCGAACCGAACCACCCCAAGCCGAGCGACAAGGGAAACGCCTTTCTTCCTCGTCTACGGCGCGGAGGCGGTCCTCCCATCCGAGCTCACCCTAAGGTCTCCTCGGGCCACCATGTATTGTGAGGCTAATCAAGATCAGCTTCGCCGAGACGACCTCGACTACCTGGAAGAGCGAAGGCGGCGCACGGCCCTCCGAGCCGTGCGCTACCAGCAAAGCCTGTGGCGCTACCATCAGCGCCATGTCCGGGCCCGATCACTCTGCGTCGACGATCTTGTCTTATGCCACGTCCAAACGCGTGCTGGACTGAGCAAACTCTCACCAATGTGGGAGGGTCTATACAGAGTGATCGGCGTCCCCCGGCCGAGCTCGGTTCAATTGGCCACGGGCGACGGCACAGAACTGCCTAACCCGTGGAACATCGAGCATCTTCGCCGCTTCTACCCATAAGGGGGTCTGGTGTCGTACCTCGGGCTCGGGCCAACCCCGCGTCCCCCTCGGGCACGCAGTGTTGGCCGGGGGCTCCCACATGCACATACTTGTTTAATTTTTTCCTAGCATTTCAATAATAAGCATTTTCAATTTCCTAAGGATTGCGTCTGTGTTATTGTTTTCTTTTGAAAAATCTTGATTTGAGTCAGTCTGCTTGTGCTCGTCCTTGTCCTCGGCAGCCCGGGTTGTCTAAACCGCCAAACAGGGCCCAGAACCGAGCTGTGCCCCGGGGCACGGTGAACTCCGGGGGGAAATCGGCAATGGCCCACAATCGGGTCCCCATAACCCTCGGTCACCGCGCTCCCGGCCTGGCCAGTCTCGACATGCGGATCTCCCCAAGGCACTAGCTCCGACCAGTGCCACTTAGGCTGGGGCCCGAGCACGAGCGCTTGCTCAAGCCAACGGTACAAAGGGATCGCGACACAGACCATCCTTATCACGCGCATATAGCAAGCATAACTAACATAGAAGTTAAAATCTTGTTTGATTGCAGATAAGATGAAATCAGTTATACAAGCATTGGCCCAAAGGCCTCAGAAGATGAAGGAATCAAAAATCAAGATACACGGGGGCCCGGGGGCTCACTCCAACGCACCCGGGTCACCGGCCTCGCCGTCGCTGTCGTCGTCGGCACCATCGTCGCCGTCCTCCTCCTCGTCGGAGTTGAGAGCGAAGACGAGCCGAGGGGCCGTTCCCTCGAAGCCGAGGACGATTTGATTGGCGGCATCCCGGACTTGGGCACGCGCGTTGGCCTCGGTTTTGGGGAGGAATTCTTCCAGCGCCGTCCACGGGGAGAAGTCGGGGTCCCGGGCTTGGTAGCTCGCCAGCACGAGCTCCACCGCCCCCCGGGCGAGGTCCCTTGAGGAAGACTTAACCGTCTCCTCGATCTCCTCGGGGAGCCTTTCAAGGTCCCCGCCCAACTCCGAGAGGCGCTGGGCGAGGCCCCTCGGTTGGCGGCGTACTTTGCGTGCCGCCTGCTCCAGATGCCCGCCTGACGCTCGGCGCGGTCGAGGCGGGAGACGGCGTCCCTAAGCATGCCGGGCCCCACCTCGTTCGACAGCCGGAGGGCCTCAACCTCCCCGGCGGACGAGTCCAGGGCGCCCTGCAGCTCGGCGATGGTGTCCTCGGTGGCTGTGAAGCAGGCGGCCAGATCACCGTGGCCTGCGGCCGCCTCGCCGCTGCGCGCCGGCGCGTCCATCTCCCTTGCCCGCGCCTCGAGTTCGGAGGCCCGTTGGTTCAGCGCGTCCCTCTCGGAGCGGGCGCTTTCCAGATTATGGCGCGCCTGCTCTACCCGCGCCGCCTAGCGGAGGAGCAGGCTGTCCGCCAGCTGTTGCGCCGTGGCCTCGGCCTCCTCGAGGGCTCGCCCCCGCTAGGCGAGCGTGTCTTCGTGGAGGCGGAGTACGGACTCCTGCACGGCGGAGGCAGCCTTGTGCGCCGCCAGTGTCGCCTCCCGTGTAGTGGCGGCGGTCTCGCGTGCCGCCAGCGCCGCCTCCTTCATGTCCAGGGCGTGGGCGTGCTCCTCCAGCGCCTGCAGCTCCCGGGCACGGAGGTCAAGGGCCTCGGCCCGTCGGCGCACGGCGGCCTCTTGCACGAGCAGGCGCGAGGCCCGCCCCCCGAGCGTGGCGGAGCGCTCCTCCAGCACCATAGTCTGGGCCTCTAGGGCCTCCTCGCGTTGGCAGATCACCGCCTCGATCTCCACCGCCCGCCGCTCTCGGGCAGCAGCGGCGTCGAGAACTCCGCGGGCGGCGTTGAGCTTCTCCTTCAGCTTCGCCATCTGGCTCCCGTATTGGAGACGGAGGTCGTCCCGTGCCCCGTCGAGCACGGCGGTGGCGATGAGGGCTGTCTCCCGCTCCTCCTCCATTTCCCGGGCGATTTCCGCCAGGGTCCTACGGCGAGCCTCGAGCTGCGAGGTGTGCAGGCTGTGCGCCTTACGGCCGGCCTCCACCATGGCCTCCACGAAGCGCCGTCCCTCCTCGACGCGCGCCCACGCTGCGTCGATTTCTGCCCGCTCCGCCTGTAGGGCCTGTATTTGGGCGCATAGCCCATCCAGCACCGTGCTGTTGGCCGTAGCCAAGGCCTGCAGGAGGGGCTCCGCGCTTAGCGGGGTGGCGGAAGAAAAGGGGGAAGGGCGCCTCTGTGGTGGTGAAGCCCGACTCGGCTCGTCAGTCGGTGTGTCGGCCTCGGGGGCCTTTCCCGAGGCCGGCTCATCCGCGGCGCCGCCTGGGGCGTCAGGCCCCGGGTGCGCCCCCTCGGCGTCATCACGGGCCGCCTCGGTGGTGGCCTCCGCCTCCGGCGCAATCGGGTTGGGGACCTGGGTGGCAGCCTCGGCCGCCGGTGCCTCGTGCGCGCGCGCCGCCTCTGCCTCCCGGGCAGCCTCCTCAGCCCGGCGGACTCTGGCCGCCTCCCGAGCAGCCTCCTCGGCCTGACGGACTCGGGCCGCCTCCCGAGCAGCCTCTGGAGCTACCTGTAGGCGGCTGCGGCTTCCTGCAGGTCGGCCTCCCGCCTTTGAGCCTCTGCAGTTGCCGCCTCCTCGGCCTCGTTGCCCGCAGGCCGGCTGGCCTTGGAGTGACGCGTGGGACAGGATGGGATCTCGCTGTGGCAGACGGAAAATATGGAACAGAGAGAGGTAAATAAAAATAAGCCCTGGGGGTTTGGGAATGAGAGTGTGGCCGCTGTGGGTGAGAGGTCGAACCTGTGGGGTGGCCGGCTGAACGACCACTTTGGGGGCGTGATGAGGCTCCCCCTGCACGGCTCGGTCTCCCCCATCTTGCGGAGCCGCTTCTTCTTCCGCTCCCCCTCGGGCTGGGGCGTCGGTGCGGCGTCCTCCGGGCGCCTGCTGGTGACATGCTCCGCCCCGACCCCTCGGGGAGGAGATGGAGGAGGGGTCGCCTCCTGCTTCCTCTTCCCCTTGGCGTTGGCAGGGCGACTGCCCCCCGAACCCCCGGCGCGGGGCCCAGAAGCATGGCCCCCTCCGGGGGTAGATTGGTCCCCTCTGCGGCCGCCGCCCGCGCCATCATGGCCTCGGGGGGCCCGATCCCCCGACGCCCCGACCATCTGCATGATGACCAGATTGTTGGCGCGCTCCGGGTCGCTACAGAGGGGGAGGATCCCCCGAGCGATGAGGGTTGGCTCCGCAGAGCTAAGGTTTAGCACCCGTTGGACCACCATCCTGAAGTCCTCGGGGTCCCAATCCCACTTACGCCCCTAGTGGGTCCTCAGGGGGTCATCGGTCTCGGCGTACTCCCAGGCGCCCAGGGCGTGTCGCTGGAGCGGCGCGATCTGGCGGCAGAGGTAATCGCCGAACACCATGGCCCCCGTGAGCCCCTGGGCTAGCAGGCCCGCCAGGCGGTCCAAGACGGCGTCGTAGCCGTCCCCCAAATCCACCGTTGCCCGCCAGCTTGGTACCTGCGCTGGGGGCTGGCTCGGGAGTCGGAGGCGCGCTTCGTCGGGGAGGGGGGTGTAGAACTAGTCGCTCTTCTAGTCGTCCCACTTCTTGCGAAGGACGCACGGAATGTAGTGGTTCAACACCTGCCCCCGCGGCTGGAAGTAGCAGCCACCGACCACCGTCGGCGGCGATACCGGCTGCACGGTGAAGAACCACCGAAACAGCCGAAGGGATGGGCGCACCCCGATGAACATCTCGCACAGGTGTGCGAAGATGGCCAGTGTCTTCACCGCGTTGGGGGTGAGGTGCGCCATCTGGAGGCCATAGAACTCCAGAACGGCCATGAAGAATGTGGAGAACGGCGGAATCAAGCCTGCCATGGCGAAGGAGAGGAAGAAAACGGACCGCTCTGGGTAGTGCGGCACCGGGCGTCCCTAGCCCAGCGCGACCACCTCCCGGGTGGCAGATTCCAGCATGAACCAGCGCGGTAGCCCAGCCTGCCTCTCGCTGGAGATGCGGGAAGGCAGCAGCACACTGCTGTCAAGCGGCACGGAGCTCCGCGTCATGGCGCCGGTGGAGGGGGAGCTTGAGGACGAGAGCGCGTGGCGAGAGGAAGGCGAGAGAAACGAGAGAGCTAGAGCACGGATGGCAAAGGCAAGGAAAAAGTGGCGAGAGGAAGGAAACGAATCCCTTCCTCGGCGCCCTTTATGCCCTTGCCTCCACCGCGCTCGGCTCCTCGTTCCCCACACCCATCTCCTTGCCCCCTCGTTTCTCGTGCCCACGCCTCCACTAACCCCACTCGCCCGCTTACGGCGCATGCGTCAGTCGTGCGACCGTGGCGGTCGAGGAGGGGCAGATCGTGTGCGCATTAATCACGCTCGGTTACCACGAAAAGCGCCAATCATTACGTCCCTAGGCAAAATGGACCAACGTGTCCTGATCCGCGCGCTGCCTCGAGTAATGTTGCGGTTACAAGGAGACCGCTCATTAATGTTGACTAGCATTCTTCACCGATATGCGCGGCTCACGACCGTAGGAGTCCTGCTCGCCTTTAGGGGCCGGCCCCACCTGTCACCAGGCCCGAGGGGTGGCGTCAAGCCTGGGTGCCCCCCTCGAGTGTGGCCACCCGGGCGTGACGCCGGGGGCTACTGCCGGTGACATGGGACCGGGGGTATCGAGACCAAAGGGAAGGGCGGCCACAGGGATCCACGTGGCCCGTTCCCCCGGAGGGGTCGGGCCCGAGGGTGACGTGGCGGCTGCCCTCCCGGTTTCCCCCCAGGATCGTGCCGCTCCCGTTTCTGCCCCGAGGCCTGGGGCGTCCCGACCCCCTGTGGCTTTGGTGCCACGTGCGCAGGTTAGGTGAGCACGGCGAAGCTCACCTAACCACATTTATGGCGGTTCAGACAGGCGCACCACGCTGCATTTAATGCGGCGTGGCGCGTGCATATCTGGTCCGTGACCGGTCACGGTGAGTGACCGGTCGCAGACCGGTCAGATCGCGGGTTGGGTGGCACCAGGTGGCCTGCTGCACGCCTCGCCCCGTCCCGTCGGAATGATGAGAGCCCTCTGTCTCTTGTCTCTTAGCCGGAGTTGGTATGCCAGCTCCGGTCAGATGCTTTCCCGATTCCGGTGCAGGCAAGACGAAGAAATCGCCCGCCATTTAATGAAGGTTGAAACGGGCGTCCCCCGGATGGGTCGGCTGACCGAGCGAAGGCGTGCTGCGACGTCTGTCAGAGGCTGCTTCCGATGGTAGGATTGCCCTAAATGTACAAGAATGTCTTCTTTCTTAGGCAGCTCGTGGCCCATGTGGTAGTCCCTTGCGATAAAAAAGGAGGCCCAGGCCTAATAAAAGAAGGGGAACGTACTGAGGACAGTCTCTAGAGGCTGGACTCTCTCTGGATTCCATCATACTCTCAGATCTACCAGAACACAGGAGTAGGGTATTACGCTTTTTAGCGGCCCGAACCTGTCTAAATTGCCTGCGTCCACACGTTTTTCTCGCTGAGATCCCACAGATTAGGGGCGACGAATTTCACCTTGTGCCCCCGGCCGAACCGGCAAAGGGGGACCTGCGTGGTCTCCCGGTGAGGAGCTTTAGCCTCCGTTAGAGGTATTGTGTGCGTATGTGATGAGGAGTCGAATTTGGAAGGAGTCCAAATTTGGAACAATTGGAATAAGTAATGTTGATTTCTTGTACGGGAAGGTTTCCTAGGTGGATTAGGACTTCTTGTTTGAGTTTGGTTCGTGGCTTTAGGCTGCTAACCTTATGTATAAATAGAGAGGGAGGGTGTGACCTCCTGGTATCGCTTTGGAGAGCATTGAGTTGAATGTTTAGTTAGGGTTTCGAGTTTAGTCGAGATTTTCGTGAGGAGTGCTGTTGTTGCACTTTGTAAACACAGAGAGAAGTAATAAAGTTGTCATCTACTTTGAAAGATCTTTAATTTGTGTTTGCTCGGGTTCGGCGGTCCAACCAGCGAGTCATAGGCGGTCAGACCGGCGCATCGAAGCGGTCAGACCGGTGACGGTGGCAGGAGGCAGAGGCAATTTTGGAGCGGTCAGACCGAGGAATCAATATCGGTCAGACCGACGGCACAGCACGGTCAGACCGGCCGATTTATTTCGGACATGTAACATACCAAAAATTTGAATTTTGAATTTTTACTTCAGCTAAATAATAAAAATACATTTTCGAGATGATGACCAAAATTTTTCGAATATATATAACCTAGGTAAGGTTAAATTAGCTAGTGATTATGTGCAAAGTTGCAAATGATTTAAAAACTTCTTCCTTCTCAAATAAATTTGATTTGTAAAATATTTTCATTAAAATAGGATGTGTGATTTGAGATCCTTAAAAATGTTTTTGAATCTTGGGTGCATTTCATTTTAGGTCTCATGGGCATAAATTTATACATCTCATAATTCATAAATAATAAGAGCACTTCACCGTCATCCCCTTAGGTGCACCTATGCCCAAGTGTCTTGTAAGCTAAGCATAGTAAATAGAAAGTAAAGCCTAACAATATCATCTTTGGTTAATTACAAATCAAAATATAATTTTACAATCATTTAAATATGTATTTAAAATAAGAATACTTTAAGGTAGGTGTACTCATTAAATATTTAAAAATAATTGGTGCAATATAAAATCATGAGGAAATTCATGTAGATACTATTCAATATATATAACTCACTGGAATTTTGGTATAATTTAATAAGTACATTTGATACCCCAAATAATTAGGTAAAAATAGTCAAACTATAGATTAATTCAAAACCCTAATCGGCAAAATGAACATACCTCTCAAATGTGTATTTTATCATATGAAAATGTATAGAGGATATAATTTATTCAAATACTAATCGAGTTATCATGAATTAATATAATTTTTCCAGATTTTATTTTATAGGTTTTGACCTCCTAAAAATTCAAATAATTTTCGGCTGAACTGAATTTATTTATTTTACTGAGATTAAAATATAGATTATTTTTGTGTGAAACCAAATAAAATGGAATCTAGGTATTTTTATCTATCTCTATAAAAATCCATATTAATTTATTATGCACAGAAATTAAGTTATAGAATTGTAAAGATGGGAGAAAGAAAAATAAATAGGAAAAACCCTAAGACAAGCCTAACGGTACCTATACCTGATCTTCTACCCATCCTTCTCATTTTATCTCTGTGTACACCGCCTGGACCCACCTGTCGGCCACCTGGACTCGCTCTCACCTTTGTATATATATTGCTCCACCGCTCAAGAGACAGAGAGAAAGACAAAGGGCGAGAGAGAGCGGCGCCGGAGGTGCTCGATGCGTGTCCGACGTCGTGGCAGCCGCTGAGCTCGGCCATATCTCTCCCAGCCGTGCCGCATGACCCATCTTTCCATCCCAGTGCCGATCCAACCAAGAGGAAGGGAGCCCAGCCTTCTCCGTCGCCATTCTTTCGCCACCGGCGGTGGAGACGACGATCGTTGCCGTCGCTATTGAGCCACGGTCATCCCTGCTCCTCCTGTGTTCTGTCACCTCCACACGATGCCGATCCCATCCTCTCTAACCCCATCTGCTGTCTTGCCGTCGTGATGCCGGAATGCCGCCGTGCCCCCGAGAGCGCCAGAGCGCCGTCGCCCGGGCATCGTCGTCGTTCGGCCATCCTCGACCAAGCCGAACCAAACCGCTGTGCCACCGTCTTCATTTCGATCCCAGGAAGCCGCCGACCGAAGGATTCGAATTGGCATGCTGTGAACTCGGAGATCGGCCTCTTCTTCCCCAAATCCGGCCGCCGGACTTCATCGCCGAATACTTCTTCTCCGGTGAGCCATTACTCGATTCTTCGCGCATGTAGCACCCTAGGGACCTCCCTAACCACCCGTGCGTCTCCTTCTAGCTATTCACTGACTGAAGCGGGCTGTCACTGTGAAGCCGCCATTCACTGTCGCCGCCGGAGTTCTTTCAAGGCGCCGTCGTCGTCCAAGCTTTGCCGACTCTTTCCAACCCTTCGGTAAGTCCCCAGGACCCTTGTAGATGCGCGTGCATGCATTCACTCCCACGGATCCAGACCGAAGCTCATTATGCGATGGCAACCCGAGAGCCATCGCCGCCTGCGCCGTCGTCGCCGTCGTTTCCGACCACTGCAGCGAGTGAAACCACTACCAACAGTTTAATTTTGATGTCCTCTACGTTTTCTCTTTTAGTTGCTCATCGAGATCGGCCGCTGTTCGCCCATGCCACCGGTGAGAAGCTCGCTGGTGAGCTCGGCTGCTACTGCTGCTGCTTGCTTTCTCCCCACTGAGCCTATGACAGGTGGGCCTCACTTCATCTAAGATACCCTTACCCGCGTGGGTAAATGTGCACCCTATGACATATGGGACCAAGGACTAATTAGCAATAACTAAGAACCTTAGGGACTCTTTATAGAAACCGTAATAGCACGTGTTAAGGAGCTCGGGTTGATTCCTGGAAACCCTAGGGACTTTTCTGCAAATTGACAGAGGCTGACCTATGGACCCAATGAATTATATTTTGGAAAATAAAATATAAAAAGGTTAGATCAATATCTTTTCAACTGAAAATTTACTCAAACTTGTGAAATTCATATAAAATCAAATATAGCTCATTTTGAGGTGAAACCAACTTGTGAAATTCATATAAAATCAAATATAGCTCATTTTGAGGTGAAACCAACTCCAGTAGGTTCATAAAATTGTGAATCATAGTTTTTCTTTACGGAAAGATAATGAGCTGGCTCCCTGCGCGCTCTGATTGATTATTGTTAATATAGTAGAATAAAATCCTATGCTTACTGTATGGTATTTATTTCTAAAATTACAAATAAGAAACATTTGACATAGAACTTGTAAAATTTGTAGAAAATTCATTTGTACTCCAATTGGAGTGAACCAAATTTCTGTAGAATCACAAAAGTATGAAATTTAATTTAAAAATATAATATTTTATACTTTCTGTAACAGAAATAGTACTACTAATTTATATTGTAAAATGATCACTATAAATGCAAGTTAATTTCCAAAATTTATAGGAAATTCATACTAGCTTTAAAAATTATGAAAATAATTGTGTTAATCTTAGAAAACAATCCCCTTCATTCCAGTAAGGTCAATTTAATCAAAATTATATATTAAAAAAGATTCACAACTATACATTTGTAATTATTACTATATATCAATGCAAACTTAGTAAATTCATAACTCATAAATGAAAAGAGATAAAATAGGAATTCTTTCACCTAAATCCATCTTAGGTCAGGACCTATCCACTGTGCACAAATAATGCATTTAGAGCATTTTTGTATTTTTCGCATAATTTGATTTTTATGTGCATATCGTGTCATTTGTATAGATAATTCGCATCGACGGTGAAAGAGTGATTTAGGTGATATTCACTTTGTTCCAGATCAAGGCAAGTTATTCCTCCCTATTCCTTTGATCACATTGAAACCCATGATTTGGGAGATGAAAAGCGTTTGTTTGCGAAACTGCATATATATTTGATATAAAACGATATTTGAAACATAGTAAATGGTAGCTATGACCTTATTGCTGCATAATCTACCTTGATACATTTTTACCTTTTTTATTTGTAACCATAGGATGGATTTGACTGCCGTATAAATGCTCAGTTAAGTATTTATATGCGTGTATATATGCCATTTGCTTAGCCATGCCTAGAACTATGCAAATGAACAATTTTATCACTTGATAAATGGGATTTTTTTTATTATTGGGTTAATGCTGGATTTAAAATGGAAATGCTAAGTATTTATAAACAAAAGTGTGAGTAAAATGATTTTAGACTTGGGCGGCAAGTGGTGCACATATGGTGTTAGTTGTGCGCCGATAGGGGGAGTGTTCGCCCGGGTTGTTTAAGGACCGAACTTTGTGTCGTTCACTATTGTTTACCGTACATCCATATGTGCTATTTATGGGGTGGCCTTAGCTAATTAAGTTACTTAGAGTCTAGCCATGCATATTGCTAGGCTGGAGTAGAATGAATTAGTCTGAGCGATGATTCATAGGAACTACCCATGTGTGTGTTGATTATAATGCTAGCAACAAGACTAGCTGTGTGTGTTCTGTGAGGGGACGGGTAGTCTGCCTCACAGCATGGCGTCTAAGTCTGTCTAATTCAATGGTTAAGTGCCTCGTGGGGGAACGGATGTGTTTGCTGCCACGGCGTTAGGTTTAAGGCGTGGGCCCGCCACCTAACGGTTCTGGGTCATTCCCAAGATGGATTCACACTTGCCGTCGCTGATGCAAGGTTAGGCGTTAAGTAATGTAAAGGCTACATTGTGATCTCTAGACCGCATTCAATGTGTAGAATGTGGTGGTACCGATGGGTACCGGACAAACTAGAGCGATTCACATCATGTGAGTAAAGTTGTACAAACTCTGCAGAGTTCTCTAAAATTAATCAATTAGCCGTGCTCACGGTCATAAGCGACATAGTGAATTGTCATGGGTATAGACTTGTGATTTATAAATGTGTTTATGAAAAGAGGCTATGGGAATGGTGATGTGTGTTGAGTGTTGTCGAGTATGATGATGAGTTTGCCCGGTGTGGGCTGATATTATGATGTTGATGATGAACGTGAGATTTCACGCCGGGTGGGCGATCAAGTATATTATTATGATAAGATGATGACTTGGTACCGGTAATAGGAGTATGTAAATGATGTTAAAGTGGTAAATATTATGGTTTACTTATGTTAATGATTTATTAATTGAATTGTCAACTCCTTTACAAATAATTGTGAACTAAAACTTGCCTTATGCTAAAATAAGCTACAGATAGCCTTCCCTTGATTTATGCCATGCATGTAGTATGTTAGGATTGTCTTGTACTTGTCGGTACATTAACTTGTTTAATGTACTGACTCTTGTACGACTGGAATATCCATTTTGCAGGTTGTTTGCTTAGTCTTTTCTGAGTGACTCGGGCAAATCGTTGCTTCTTCTAGGACCGGATCCCAAAGGGTTATCTCCCAGACGGATGCTTGTGGTTTCGGGTAGCCAAGCTTTCGCAGATCAGTAATTATCTGGCCGTTTGGCCTAATTATTTAAACTAAAGTGTAGAGTAAAGTTTATTTGTGTTTACTTCTTATTATTCTGATTTTCATCGCTTAGATAAAAGTGTGGAACTAGAGCTTTTCCTGGGATCTAGTTTTACACCGGTATGAGTATTGAGCATTTGGGATGTCGTAGAGCTTTAACGAATTTTGTCAAGTCTCCTGGGATGTGTAACACATCTGGTCGCCATCTTCGTGTGGTTTGACGGGCATGTCTCAGGCCGAAGTTGACTGGCATGCTAAAGTCCCAGCAATATCCCCTATGCTCTCTACTCGGCGCTTCAGGTTTTATACTATGTATGTCATTTGACTTGATAGGGAAGCAATCAGGTTGGATGGTTATTGTTTTACTCAATTATTATTAGACCCCATCCAACTAAATATTTCGCGCTATCATTTCAAATAACTACATAATATTTAACCTGGGGTGTCCCGACAGGACAGACCGATCTACATCGATTTGAGGGTAACTTTTAATTCCGCTAAAAGTTTTGGTTTTTGGGTACTACAACTATTCACCCCCCTCTGGTTGGCTTAGTTCTTGTTCTTCGATCCTACAAGTGGTCATGGCTAACCAATTTTCAACTAAGCCGCATATTTTTGATGGTTCGGATTTTGCTTATTGGTGTCATAAGATGCAATCTTACATTATGGCCCAAGATTATGATGTTTGGCAAAAGGTTGCTCTTCCTTGTGAGATTCCTGATCAAATTACTACCGAAGCTTCGAAAACTGAGTTTAATAACAATTGCAAAGCCCGTAACAATTTTATATGGTTATTTAAATTTAATAACAATTTTAAACTATTTAAATCGGGCATGAGTTATTTATATATGGTTATTTAAATTTAATAACAATTTTAAACTATTTAAATTGGGCATGAGTTATTTATATATGATTTTCAAAATTTAATAACAGTTTTAAACTATTTAAATCGGGCATGAGTTAGTTATATATGATTTTCAAAATTTAATAACAATTTTGAACTATTTAAATCGGGCATGAGTTATTTCGATATGATTTTTATGATTTAATAAAAATTTTAAACTATTTAAATCGGGCATATGTTATTTATATATGATTTTTAAAATTTAATAACAATTTTAAACTATTTAAAGCGGGCAAGAGTTATTTATATGTGATTTTTAAAATTTAATAACAATTTTAAACTAAATCGGGCATATGTTATTTATGTATGATTTTTAAAATGTAATAGCAATTTTAACTATTTGAAATGTTTTGTTATTATAGTTCGTAATACTTAATTTTTAGTCCGAGTTGTTAACCCTAGCCGGGAAAAAAAAGTTGGAAATAGCGGGAAAACATCTTTAGTCCCGGTTGGTGGAAACAGGCGGGACTAAAGATATCTTTAGTCCCGGATAGTAGCACAAACCAGGACTAAAGATGTGATCTTTAGTCCCAGTTGTGCCCACCAACTAGGACTAAAGATATCTTTAGTCTCGGTTGTTGCCACCCATCGGGACTAAAGCTCCCGGGGTATATATAGTTAGGCGGTCTTCTTTAGCCCGATCCCACACTTAGCCGTTTTCACCAATCTTCGCGGAGCGCCACCACCAACAACAGGTCTTCGCCATCGCCGCCACCGCCGCCGTGCGTCGCCGCCCTCGCCGCTGCATTCGCTTCAAGGTTAGGCCCGATATCCCCACCCTTCCCTCTCCGATCTCTCTCTTCTCCGGGCGGCCATAGCCGCTATCGCGCTATCACACTGTTGTCGTCGTCGTTGCCACCGCCGCACACCACCATCACAGCCAACACCGCCGCGCCACTGCCGCCATGGCCGACGTCGGCCGCCACCACTGCCTCCACCGCCGACGTGCGCCATCACTCCTGCCACCGCCGCCGCACGCCCTCACGAACGAACGAATGTGATAGACCGAACGTGAACGAACAAACGACCAAACGTGAACGACCGAACGACTGTAACGAGCTTAAGGACTGAATGAGTTTAATGACTTTAACGAGTTTAGCGACTTTCACGGCCAAACGACTAACGATTTTCATGACCGAGCGACTTTCACGACTTTAAGAAGTTTAAGGACCGAACGACTTTCATGACCGAACGACTTTCATGATTTTAACGATTTTCACGACCGAATGACTTTCACGACTTTAACGAGTTTAAGGACTGAACGACTTTCACGACCAAACGACTTTCACGAATTTAACGATTTTCATGGCCGAACGACTTTAATGACTTTAACGAGTTTAAGGACCGAACGACTTTCACGACCGAATGACTTTCATGACTTTCAGTACCAATGTATATGCAATCTACATGTTTTAACTAATTATTTTTTTATTGTCAGAATTACCTGGTCTAGCTGCTGACTGCCGACGTAGCTCAACCTTACGTGGTCCCAAGGTCTCCAAGCAAAACTAAGGCAAGTTACATTAAACTATAAAGTTTTCGTACATTCCTATGACATGTATTAGCTATATTTAAAATGTACACATGTAGGTTTCATATTTCTTAACTACGTGAAATTTAACGTAGGTTTCATATTTCTTAGGTAGGAAGAAATTAGCTGGTCATCATAGTTCTCGACAATGTCAATATATATCTAACAATATACCTCGTTCATGTGACGAACAGATGGCCGATCGCGATGACGAACAGATCATCTACGACCAGATCGCAGAGGGCAGCGACCAATACTGGGTGGACGAGGATGGGAACGAGGACCCCAACCAGTACCTGAACGAAGAGGGCAACGAGGAGGCTAATGAGGAGGGAAATGAGGAGGGCCACATAGAGAATAGTGACAGCCAACCAGCCATAGGAGAGAAGAGGGGACGCGGACAACGAGGTGCCACGAGGAAGGTGGAGGGGACACACATTATTACTGAAGTTAATCTAGACGGCCGACCAATTGCCCCTGCCGATGCAACAACAAAGGTTGTGTCACACAACGGTTGGGTCATGAGGGATCACGTGCCCATCAGCATAGTAAACTAGCGCCAAACAAGGGCACATGGGGATGAGGAGGAACAACCTTATCTGCCTGATACAGAGAAAGATATGTTGTGGACCACGATGCTTGAGACTTTCACGGTCCCTGAGGTAGAGAAGCAAAAAGTGAAGGATTGTACTTTAAAGAAGATGGCCAAATAATTCCGGCAGTACAATAAAGATTTGTACAAGAAATATATCGTGAAGGGCCTGACACCTAATTTGGACAAAATGACCAAGCTGAAGGGTCATTGGGATGCGTTTGTCACATACAAGATAGGGGAGCAAGGGCAACGACAGACACAAAAGAGTAAAGCCAATGTCGTTAGAAAGAAGTACCATCACCGGCTAGGGTCAGGTGGCTATAAGAAGGCAGTGCCAAAGTGGGAGAAAATGGAAGCAAGGTTGCTGGAAAGAGGTATCATTCCAGCCACGGCCGATTAGCTGGAACGATCAAAGCATTTGTACTATGCTCATGGTGGAACGCTCGATCTCGGTGATGGCTCCCTGATATTCTGCGATGAGGTTCACGAAGCAGCAAGCTGACTAATGGAAACAGTAGAGGCCTCCGCTTAGGGAGCATTCCAGTCGACAGAGAGAAGGACGAGCTTACGCTCGCATCGCAGAATGCCGAGCATCCAGGACAAACGCGAGGAAAAGGCTTGGTTCCATGAAAATTTGGATTTCAAGAGGACATCCACACGTACAAGAGTCTCATGAGGAGCAAAAGAGATGCTGAGGCGAAGTTAACAAATCTTGAGTATAAGGTCGTGACGCAAGAGTTAAGGATGCAAGAGGAGGTGGAAAGATGGGTGGTCCAACTCCTGGCCGAACAGCAGAGGCAGCAGACCCAACAACATGTTCTTCCCGTCATGGTAAGCCCCTCAGGAAATCACAGTAGCTGCGCTTCTACAGAGCAAGTAGGAGAACAGGGCAGGGAAGCTGCAGCAAGGCCAGCTCACAACGAGCCACCGTGCCCCATTGATGAAATCACGCAACGGAGCCCGTGTAAGCTGCATAGTCCCTTGAAGAACATATCACTCAAGGTATGCTCGTAGTTTTATGATATGTGACTTGTACATTGCGAAAGTTGGTGTAGATATTAATTACTAATTAACCTCGATTCTCGTGATGGTGGCATCGGGCATGGCCATACCAGTGGACCCTTCAGGAACATACCATTGCAGGCCGATTCCACCTGGGTACTCAAGGGTCGAAGTAGAACTAGTGGAACGAGGGTTCGAGGATCTCGAGCTGGACATCCCCGAAGGAGACGGGGAGATGAAACTAGGAGACACAGCCCATGCCATTATACTATGGTGCAAGCGCTACATCATGTTTCCCGAGCGAGAAGCGGCGTCCGTTTCTACATCTCCTCCACCTGAACCATCTCCTCTGCCTCCTCCGTCTCCTCGGCGAGCACCGACTCCGAGGTCTCCGCCGTGGGCATCGTCTACTTCGTCTTCAACGCTGCAACCAGATGCAAGTGCGAGAAAGACTTGCCCACCACATCCCGCGCTGTCAAAGTCCAACGTACAAACGAAGAAGCCAAGACTTGACGAGCCTAAGCTCCCCGCTCTCAAGACTAGGGCTTACGACCGAACTCCCGAGGAGATTGATCAGATCATAAGAGCGCAAGTCAAGGCGCACATCAAGCCACGGAATCCAGTAAAGAAGATTCCTATAGACCCGTTTTCTAAGGAGTTCTTTAAGAAGATAAGCGCATCGGTAAAAAAGACCTTACTGTCTGACTATGACCGATTAAACGAAGTCTTTTAAGAAGGCAAAAGGAAAGTCCAAAGAGGTCCCTTAGCTCAGAAAGCAACCAAAACAATCAATTGATCTGTTGCTACCGCCAGGTGAAATGGAGATAAGACAATTTATGGCGAAGACGGGACTAAACAAGTAGCAATTGCTGGCCGATGCACCAATAAAAAAAGCAGCAGCAGAGGATCTGAAATACAAATTTACCCTCGGTGAACCACTTGTCAAGCCTGATCAGGTTCAAACCCTCTCTACACAAATGTACCGATTCCATCAATACTACATGGAAAAATAAGCCGCCGGTAGAGTGATGTTCGGTGTGAGGGTAAAAAAGTCGGATTACTTCCAAGGAGATGATGAGTTATGGATCCGTTTCAAGTAAGTCTTTGACATGTACCATCGAGACGCCCTCGACGTCACTCTTCTCAGTCTATGGGTTCTGTAAGTATTGTTTAATTAATTTTATTTCATTTCTTAGCTCCTCCTATGTAGCATCAAATGATTGTAGTGTGCGGATAGCTGATGAAAACGTCCTTTTTTCCCGTTGTAGAATGGAGATTCAAATATGCAATAAGCAGGGAGCTTTCAGGGTTGGATTCATGGACCCCCACAAAGTTAACATTGCGGTGGTAAAGGATTTTGAGCAAGAAATAGAGGATAATATTCTCCATTTCCTGGTGCAACAACATTTCAGGACCTTCATACTATTGCCGTGCAACACCTCATGAGTTTTTACCTCCTTTCGTACCAATTTCCTTTTCGTACTCATACCATGACATATATATCATCTCACATAATTTGTAGATTCCACTGGATCCTTTTTGTTATAGACCTTACTACAGGCAAAGTCCATGTCTATGACTCAATGGATAAACCGAAGGAAACTTTCACCAAAATTTTTGAAGTGCTAGACAGTAATGCCATCCATTGCACATTCATTATGAGTGTTGCTATTGCTACTATATATGCGAATCTTGGATAATTAATCATAGCTCGCAATTGTACATAGGGCATGGACATGGTTTCGTACACTCATCCGCGAGAATTTCAAAGAAAAACTAGATGTCAGGATGAACTTTCCGGTGAGTACATGATCCAAAATTGTATTGAATCATTTAATTTGTTCTAAAATAAAATTATATATTAAATCTGTCGTTTCGATCTCCTTTAGTGTCCAAAACAGGAGTAAGGGACGAACTTATGTGGCTACTACGTTTGCAACTATATTCATACCATAACACATGCAATCAACAGTGACAAGGATCTGGATGTACGTAAACATCATTCATACATTATGTCTCGATTTTTTATTGATTTTATATATTATATCTCATTTTTTGAAATGATAGGTTGTTTGGATGATAGAGCAACTCCCCTACGATGCATTTATACAGGCTATTTAAGAACAACTAATGGGATTTATCATGGATCAGGTTATTAATCCCTCAGGAGAATTGTACCACGATGGAAAACCTATTCGTCAACCCCACCCAAGTTTAGAATAGAAGGATTGTAATATATATATATACGTACCATAGATTTTTTTTGTGTATATGTAATTACTGTAACATACCAAAAATTCAAATTTTGAATTTTGACTTCAACTAAATAGTAAAAATGTGTTTTTGAGTTAATGACCAAAAATTTTCAAATATAAAACCTAGGTAAGGTTAAATTAGCTGGTGCCCATATGCAAATTTGTGAATAATTTAAAACTTTTCTTTCCTAATTTAACTTGACATGTAAAACATGTACATGCTTTCATAAACACAAGATGTGGTGTGTGATTTGAGTCCTTTTAAATGTTTTTGGATCTTAGATGCATTACATATTAGGTCTCATGAACACAAGTATGCATACATGTTAATTCTTATATATAATAAAAGCATTACCCTAATTGTTACCTTAAGACCATTAGTCCAACTCAAGCTTATACACACTAGTGCTTAAGAATGCTGTGAGTTTAAGCATGGTGAATTGAAAGTAAAGCCTAACAACATCATCTCTGGTTAATTACAAATTAAGAATATAATTTTACAGTCATTTAAACATATATATAAAATAGGAACATTTAAATGTAGATACTATTTTATATACATTTAAACAAGCTCATTGAATATTTAAAAAATTTTGGGTGCAATATAAAATCATGGGGAAATTCATGTAGATACTATTCAATATATATATCTCTCTGGAATTTTGGAGTAATTTAATATGTACATTTGATACCTCAAATAATTTGGTCAAAACAGTCAAACCACAAATTATTTCTAAATCCTAATCGGCAAAATTGATAAACCTCTCATATGTGTATTTTATCACATGACAATGTGTAGGGAACATAATTTATTCAAATACTAATCTATTTATCATGAATTAATATAATTTTTTCAGAATTTATTTTATAGGTTTTGACCTCCTAAAAATTCAAATCAATTTCGGCTCGACCGAATTTATTTATTTTCATGGGAATAAAATATAGGGAATTTTTGTGGGAAACCAAAGAAAATGAAATCTAGGTATTTTTACCTATGTCCAAAAAAATCCACATTAATTATCATTGACGGAGCGTGAAACTCCTCACCAGGAGACCGTGCAGGTCCCCCTTTGCCGGTTCGGCCGGGGACGCAAGGTGAGGTTCTTAGCCCCTGATCTGAGGGATCTCAGCGAGAAAAAACGCGTGGACACAGGCGGTTTAGACAGGTTCGGGCCACTGAGAAGCGTAATACCCTACTCCTGTGTTCTGGTAGATTTGTGAATGTGAAGGGATCCAGAGAGAGTTCAGCCTCTAGACCAAATCAGCCAGAGTCCGATCCCGTCTCTCCTAGGCCTAGGCCTCCTTTTATATGGCAAGGGGCTACCACATGGGCCACGAGCTGCCTAAGAAAGAAAACATTCTTTTACAATTAGGGCTATCCTACTGCCGGAAGCAGCCTTTGACAAAGGCCGCAGCACGCCTCTGCTCAGCTAGCTGACCCATCCAGGGGACGCCCGCTTCGACCTTCATTAAATGGCGGGCGACTTTCTCGTCTCGCCTGCGCCGGAATCTGGAATGCATCTGACCGGGACTGACGTAGCAACTCCGGGAGTTGGCACGCCAGCTCCGACTGAGAGACGAGAGACAGAGGGCTCTGATCATTCTGACGGGACGGGGAGAGGCGTTCTGCAGGCCGCCTAGCGCCACCTAACCCGCGATCTGACCGGTCTGTGATCGGTCACTCGCTGTGACCGGTCACGGACCGGATAGGCATGCACCACGCCGCATTAAATGCGGCGTAGTGCGCTCGTCTGAACCGCCATAAATGCGGTTAGGTGAGCTCTGCCATGCTCACCTAACCTACGCACGTGGCACCAAAACCACAGGGGGTTGGGGCGCCCCAGCCCTCGGGGCAGAATCGGGAGCGGCCCGACCCTGGGGGGAGACCGGGAGGGCAGCCGCCACGTCACCCTCGGGCCCGACCCCTCCGGGGGAACGGGCCACGTGGATCACCGCAATCGCCCTTCCCTTTGATCTCGACACCCCCGGTCCCATGTCACCGACAATCATGCACACAAATTAAATTATGGAATTACAAAGAAGGGAGAAAGAAAGAAATAGGGAAAAATCTTAAAACTACCCTAACAGTATGTTCACTTAACTTCCTACCCGCCTCTCTCACCATAGCCTTTTTTACATAGGCCTGGACCCACCTGTCGGTCTCATTGACTAGCTCCAACTCGGTTTAAAATATTTCACTGCTCAAGCCAACAAAGAGAGAGAGAGAGAAAACGAGAGATCGACGCCGGCGTGTTCGACGCATGGCCAAGACGTGTCCACCGCTGAGGTTCCCTATATCGTCTCCCAGCTGCGTCGCACGACCATTCTCTCCATCCCAGTGCTGATTCAACTGAGAGGAAGGGAGCCCAGCCTCTCCGTCACCCATATTTTCGCCGCCAGCGGTGGAAACGATGACCGTCACCATCGCCATCGAGCCACGGTCGTCTCCTCTCTTCTTGCGTTCTATACCCACACAAGATGCCGATTCCGTCCCCACTTATCTTGCCTCTTGTATTGCAGCCATCTAGCCAAAACACCGCCGCGCCCACGGGAGCTCCAGAGCACCGCGGCTACGACATCATCGTCGTCCGGCCATCCTTGACCAAGCCAAGACAAACCACCGCGCCATCATCTTCACCTTGACCCCAGGAGCCCGTCGACCGAAGGAATCGAACCACGGAGCCGTGAATAAGGAGATCGGCCTCTTCCTTCCCAACTTCAGCCGCCGGACTCCATCTCCAAATCCTCCTTCTCCGGTGATCTCTAAACCAATTCCTCGCGTGTGGAGCATCCCTCGGACCTTTATAACCTGGTGGACATGCATGCATGGCAAATCGCAAAAAAGAACAAGCCGTCACTGTGAAGCTGAAGATCTTCGTCGCCGCCCGGGAGTTTCTCCATCGCCATCATCGTCTGGACCTTGCCGAACCCCACACGCGATTCGGTGAGTACTCCAGAGCCTCTAGAAACCGTATGCATGCAACACTTTGGCTAGAATCGGCCGCTAGCTCGACATGCACTTGCATGCCAAGAGACACCGTCGCTTGCGCCACCGTCGCCATTGATTTCGGCCACCACAGCTAGCAAAACTACCACCGTCAGCTTTGCCTTGAACCCCTCTTCATTTTCTCTTTTGGTCGCTCGCCGAGATCGACCACTGTTCGCCGCTAGCGCCAGTGAGAACCTCGCCGGAGTACCACTGCCCCTACCTCCCAGCAGCCGTGCCACTGACATGCGGACCCCACTTCATTAGCGCTTAAGGACTCTGCTTAGTGATAGTTTAAAACTTGCAAGGTTCTAAGTATAAGATTCTTTAGTATGACAAGTGGGACCAAGGACCTATTAGTAATAACTAAAATCACTAGGGACTCTTTATGGTAAAGATATAGAACATGTGCTTGGACTGCGGGTTGATTCCTGAGAACCCTAGGGGCCTTTTCGCATATTGGCCAGAGGCTGACCTGTAGACCCTAAGTATTTATAATTGGAAAATATAAAAGAAAATAGCTAGAGCTATATCTTTTCAACTGAAAATTATGTCAAATTTGTGAAATTCTTATAAAATCAAATATAGCTCATTTTCAGGTGAAACTAATTTCAGTAGTTTTGTAAAATGGTGAACTTTAATACTATGAATTAAAATGTGATGCTTACAGTATACCAAATATCACTAAGATTTTGTATATGAAATAATAGACATAATACATGTTTCAATTTTGGAAATTCTCAGAAAATTCATTGTTACTCCAAATGAGATGAACTAAATTTTTGTAGAATCAGCAATGTACGAACTTTAATTTAGTAATATAAAATTTCACACTTTCTGTAACAGAATCAACACTAATAATTTGTTTAGTAAAATAACCACCACATGTACAATTTAATTTCTAAAAATTATAGAAAATTCATCCTAACTCAAAATGAAGTGAACTAAGTCCTGTTAGTTTCACAACCACCCTTGTGGACTGTAACATAAAATGTAGTACTTTTAATATAGAAGACATCCCAAACATATTATTGATGCAATAGGAATTAAAACCACAACCTATGAATTGTGAATTCCATGTAGAATATATTTAGCTCCAAATAAGCTGAAGTAAAATAATGTTAGACTCATATAATTATGTTTTTTTTATCTATGTTGATGAAAATCTGGAACATTTAGTACAAATAATACCCTCAAGTTAGTATTACAATTTATCAACATAGACTACACTACTACTTGTATAATACATAAGAAATTCATACTAGCTCTAAAAATTATGAAATCAATTGTGTTAGTCTTAGAAAATAGTCCTCCTCATTCCAGTAAGGCTAGCTTTGTCAAAGTCACATATTAAAATAGTTTCACAATATTACCTAGGTAAATAATACTATATGTCAATACAAACATGGAAAATTGATAACTCACAAATGAAAAGAGATAAAATAAGAATTCTTTCACCTAAATTCATCTTAGGTTAGAACCTATCCACTGTACAAAAATTATGCATTTTAGAGCATTTTGTATTTTTTTTGCATAATTTAATATTTATTTGCATATCGTGTCTTTTGTATAGATAAATTGCATTAACGGTGAAGAAGTGATTTATGTGGTATTCATATTGTTCAAGATCAAGGCAAGTTATTTCCTCCCCTCTCCTTTGATCACATTGAAAGCCATGATTTGGGAGATGAAAAGTGTTGTTTGCAAAACTGCATATGTATTTGACTAAAAACGATATTTGAAACTTGGTAAATGGTAGCTATATCTTTATTGCTGCATATACCACCTTGACTAATTGTGATTCCCTTGGTTTGTAACCTTAGTAATGGGTAGAGTACTTTACTTCTGCTCATTTGGGGTTAACCATGCTTATTACACTACTATATGCTTATCCATGCTTAGAGTTAAGCAAAATAATATGGATTTACGAATGGGAGTTTGAATATTTGGTTAATGCTGGATTGAAAATGAAAATGTTAAGTATTTCCGAACTAAAGTGTGAGTAAAATGATTTTGGACTTGGGCGGCAAGTGATGTGCATATGGTGGTAGTTGCACACCGATAGGGGAAGTGTTTGCCTGAGTTGATTAAGGACTAAACTTCGTGTCACCAACTTAAGTATACCGTACATCCACATGTGCTATTTATGGGGTGGCCTTAGCTAATTAAGTTACTTAAAGTCTAGCCTTGCACATTGGTATGTCGGAGTAGAATGAATTAGTCTGAGCGATGATTCATAGGAACTACCCATGAGTGTGTGTTGATTATAATGCTAGCGAATATTACTAGCTGCGTGTGTGTAATTTTGTGAGGGGACGGATGGTCCGCTTCACAGCATGGGCGTCTAAGTCTGTCCAATTCAACGGTTAAGTGTCTCATGGGGGAACGGATGTGTTCGCTTCCACGGTGTTAGGTTTAAGGCGTGGGCCCGCCACCTAACAGTTCTGGGTCATTCTCAGGATGGATTCACACTTGCCGTCACTGATGCAAGGCTAGGCATTAAGTAATGTAAAGGCTACGTTATGACCTCTAGACCACATTCATCATGAAGAGTGTGGTAGTGCCTTGCAGACACGAAATAAACTAGAGTGTTCATATCATGTGGGTAAAGCTGTACAAACTCTGCAGAATTCTCTAAAACTAATCGATTAGCCGTGCTGATGGTCATGAGTATAGACTTTGATTTATGATTTCAAATGATGCTTTGTGAACTATAGATTTGAAAATGGTAACTTGGGTTGAGTTATGATAATTATGTTATATTGATGATGAATGTGAAGACTTAATGTCGGGTGGGCAATCAAGTATATTATTATGATGCTATTATGGTGAACATTATGATATAACCAAGTTAATGCTTTGTTAATTGAATTGTCATCTCTTTTACAAATGATTGTGAACTAAAACTTGCTTTACACTAAAATGAGCTACAAATAGTTTTCTTTGATTATATGCCATACATGTAGTATGGTAGGATTGTATTGTGCTTGCTGGTACATTAATTCATTTAATGTACTGACTCTTGTCATACTGGAATATCCATTTTGCAGGTTGTATGCTTAGTATAAGTTGAGTGATTTGGGAGATCATTGCTTCTTCTAGGACTGGATCTATATGGGTTACCCCTAGTCGGCTGCTTGTGGTTTCGGGTAGCCAAGCTTTCGCGGATCAGTAATTATTCGGCCAATTGGCCTATGTATTTAAATAAAGATGTAGGGTAGAGTTCTGATCTTCATCGCTTAGATGAAAGTATGGAACTAGAGCTTATCCTGGAATCTAGTTCTACACCAGTATGAGTGTTGAGTATTTGGGATGTCATAGAGTAGCAAATTGTGTCAAGTCTCTTGAGATGTGTAACACATCTGGTTGGTAACACCAACCGGGACTAAAGATGGATCTTTAGTCCCGGTTATTTCAACCAGGACTAAAGATAGACATCTATAGTCCCGGAATCGGCGTCCTGGTTTGCAACCCCTTTAGTCCCGGGTTGCAAACCGGGACTAAAGATGGATTCCCCAGTAGTGGCAGTATGTTGAAATAAATTGGGATCACGCAATGGAATTTCTAAATATGATCCAAACAGCCAAACAACATTTTCAACACCGTTCTTCATTGAGGTAGTTGGCACAGTTTGCTGGAACATCTGGGCTCACAGAAATAATGTTATTTTTAATGGGATAAAACTCTCTTTCCATACATGGAAGAGATTTTTCAAGGATGATTTTACCTTACTTCTATATTCGGTAAAGAAGCAAGTTCAGAACCACTATCAATCATGGATAGATAACCTGTTGTATTTTTTTCACCTTTTTCCACCTTTTTTTATTCCTTTTTGTACATAACTCTGTAAATATTTAATTTTAATATATACCGCAACAGGAGCCTCTCCTGATGTTTCATGTCAAAAAAAAGAGGAACTCAGAGGAAGATGAAAGAAACAGAGGCAAAAGATGAAAGTTTGAGAAGAGCGATCTTTGATCCGTCGCTTCTCCTATCTCCATGGATCCACCGGGGATAAGAAGGGCCAACTGGGCGAACTTGGCGAAGGGCGAAAGCTGGCGGTGCCAGGCTTGGTTCGACCGAACTCGATTAGGGCTCAATGCCTCCCGACCCAGGTGGGGTGCTGGGCTGGACAGAGTCCAGCTCAGAAGGCTCGAGTTGGGCTTTGGTACAGGCATTAAATTTGACTAGATCCACTAAGTCTAATTCTTGCCCTAGGTTTTCTACCGGTTCTAAGAAAACTTTTAAACTATGACCATTTACTTTAAAGATGTTACCTTTGTCGTCCTGAAGTGTGACCGCTGCATGAGATGAGGTGTCGATGACGGTATATGGCCCCAACCACTTGCTTCGCAGTTTGCCATGCCCGAAGAGTTTTACCTGGGAATTGAAGAGCAGCACCTTGTCTCCTGCCTCGAACTCCTTTACCTTGATCTTCTTATCATGCCATCTTTTTGTTCTCTCCTTTACATCCTGGCATTATGATAAGCTTTGTACCTCCATTCTTCCAATTCCGATAGCTGCATCTGTCTGTCCTGTCCGGGTTATCCTAAGTCCATGTTCCATGTCTGGATGGCCTAGTGCGGCCTGTATTCCAGCTAGATAGGTAGATGGCAAGTTTATCCAAATACAAGCTAGTAGGGTGACATGCCGATGGGCGTCTTGTATGCGGTCCTATATGCCCAGAGTGCATCGGGTATCTTGTTCTTCCATGCCATCCCAATCTCATGTACAGTCTTCTGCAGAATGTTCTTGGTTTCTTTGTTGGATGTTTCTGCTTGACCACATGTTTAGGGATGGTGTGGAGTTGCAATGTCTTATTGATGAAATGAGACCCTCCGTCACTTATTACCATCCACGGTCTTACCCTCGAAACGTGGGAAGATGACCTCGTAAAGCATCTTACGTGCGTGCTTGGCGTCAGTGGCTCGGAATGGCATAGCTTTCACCTACTTGGACACATAATCGACAGCCACTAGGATATACTCGCAATCTTGGGACTTTGGAAAAGGTCCCACATAGTCGATGCCCCATACATCAAATAGTTCTACTTGAAGGTTGTATGTCAGGGGCATCGCATCTTGAGCGGTGATACCTCCATGCTTCTAGTATCTTGCACATAACCGAATGAATTCTTTTGTATCTTCATGTATTGTTGCCCAAAAGAATCCACTCTGCTAGATCTTTTCCTCCATGAGGAATGCACCATAGTGACCTCCGTATGGTGCTGCATGACATTTCTTGATGATCTGGATGCCTTCAGCTGTTGGTACACATCTCCTTAGTAGGTCGTCTGCACACACTCGGTATAGGTTTGGCTCCACGGCCAGCCCTAGGGGGAGGGGGCGAGAGGTGCGGCTGCTTTGGGCCCCAAATCATAGGGGCCCCACATCCCCCCCCCTCCTAGCTGCCATGGCCCAACACTAAACGGGCGCATGCGTGAAAAGGCCAAACACAAACAGAAGTGAAACTGCTGCCCTCAACGCGACTCGCTAGATCAGATCAAGCCGAGCGAGCATGAGCAAGATTGCCGCGGTGCGCTGGTGCTGCCAACATTCTCGTCTCCTTAGTCCTCACGTGACTGCAAGATACCGAGATTGTGCGCAATCCTGTAGTGGCACACCCTATATGCGACCGGTGCCGACGTAATTCCGTTCCGGGGCTGAGCTAGTGAGCTGCTGCTTGCCAGCTTCTTGCAAATCTGCAATCATGCTTGCTGCCATCGCCTGTGGAGTAGTGGACGAGGAGTCAAGAAGGACGATCACACAAATCACTGATGTCTGATTATTGATCATGATTCAGGAATTCAGGATTCGTGGACTAGAGGCATCAGGTGTTCTGTTCAGGTGAGTCCGTGAGTGCAACAGCATTGCCAATTATTTAGCCATCGCCAAATTAAAAATTGAAAATTTGTAACAGTATGATTCTATCTGTAATCTCATCGGTTGGCTTTTGCCGTGTACTGATGTATAGTCCTATGTTAGGTTAATTTAGTTGTTGTGATAGTTGGATGAACTGACGAAGGCACGAAGTTGCACTAGTGTGTGTTTTCGACTCACTTGCCGTGCACACCTGGGCGCTTGCAATCAACTAATTGATAATATTTTAAATTTAGATTTGTAATTTTATAGTGTAATTTATATGAGTTAATATAAATAAATTTTTTGAGGTAATATGTACAATGTTTTCTCTATAAATATTTTTTCTGAATGCAATTTAATGTTTACGACAATAACTCATGTATATAAAGTATATGTATGGATTGATTATTATTATTATATAGTATGATAACGGCCCCTATGTTTAGTTCCGCACTGGGATTTGAAAAGTCAGGACCGGCCCTATTTGACGCATCCTACTAGTGCCTTCTACTCTTGTAGATGAGTCTTCTTTTGTTCTCTCCTGGTGATACATATCCTACAACCATGAAGTTCACAATATTTGCATACCAGAGGTTCATGTCTGTTACCTTTAGCGGCATGTCATCCCGTAGAAAATTAGTTATCGATAGTTCCTGCATGTTAGTGATATGCATACACGACAAATGATTTGCTCCGAAATTTTCTACTCCTCTTCAATCTTTGATTTCAAGATCAAATTCTTGGAGTAGAAGAACACATCTAATAAGCTGAGGTTTTGCATCTTTCTTAGTGAGCAGATATTTTAGTGCAGCACGATCAATGTAAACAATAACGTTAGCTCCAACTAAGTAAGATCTGAACTTGTCGATGGCAAAAACAATTGCCAGGAGATCTTTCTCAGTTGTGGCATAATTTAACTGAGCTCCTGTCAGCGTTTTACTAGCATATGCGATGGCTTGGTGTTCCTTATCTTTTGTTTGGCCGAGAACAGTCCCTACAACATAATCGTTAGCATCGATTTCAAACGGTAGCGACCAATCGGGGGGTTGGATGATTGCTGCTAAAACGAGCGCTTCTTTTAGGATATTAAAAGATTTTAGGCACTCACGATGAAAGTTAAAGGGAGCATCCTTAGATAGAAGGCAAGTTAAGGGTCTAGTGACTAAATAAAGATATCTAATGAACCGACGGTAGGATGGCTCATCCGTACTAGACCGGCGGCCATTCCCATCTTCGGAGTCAGTGAATGCTGTGGTAGCAGGGCGTTTACCACTCCTATGGGATGGCATCGGTGCATTGTCCCCCTGAAAGAACTGCACGTTGATCGACTTTCTAGGGCCAATCTTGACCATTGTTAGCCTCTAGTAGGGGCTAGACGATGAGGGTGAGCACCCAATTGAACGGGGGGCTGAGGGAGCCCGGGGCTGGTTCGGCCACCCTCCTGGTGGCCTCCCAGCCCCTTGTTGCGCATCACCGGAGGCAAGATGGATAGGGGCTCCAAGATCTGTGGTTCGTCGTCTTTGATCATCGGGACTAAAAGATTGACGAGTTCGATCTCCCTCGCGAGATGGTAAGTGGAATTGGAGTTGGGAAGGGAGATCAAAGCTTTCCCAACCATGAATTTTGGGTGGATTTGAGGAGGAATTGGCTAGGGTTTCAAGGAGAGATGGAAAAAGGGGGAAGAAGAAAATGAAGGCGGATGAATGCAATTTTGAACTGGATATCACAATCGCCTTCTTCTCCCAACTCCGCAAATCCACTAAGGATGGCAAGGAGGCCACCAGCAAGCCAACTAGGCGAAGGCGGGAGGCTGGCGGCGCCAGGACTGGTTCGACTGAACTTAGCTAGGCTCCCCAACCCCCGGTTCAGGTAGGAAGCTATCCTGGGCTGGTGCTTAGGTTGGGCTTCGGATAACACACTAAAATCAACCAAATCTACTAAGTACATTTCCTGCACCAACCCCTCTACCGGTACTTGGAGAACTTCTAAATGATGGCCATTTACCTTGAATACATTAGCTTCGTCGTCCTAAAGTGTGACCACTCGATGCGATGAAGTGTCAACGATGGTGTATGGTCCTAGCCATTTGCTCCGAGAGTTGAAGAGTAAGACTTTGTCTCTAGCCTCGAATTCCTTTACCTTGATTCGCCTGGCGTGCCATCTTTTTGTTCTTTCTTTGTACATTCTGGCATTGTGATAGGCTATATCCCTCCATTCCTCCAACTTTGATAATTGCAACTGTCTGTGCCGTCTGGCTTGTCCTAAGTCCATATTTCATGTCCGGATGGCCCAGTGCTCCCTGAATTCCAGCTTGACAAGCAAGTGACATGTTTTTCCATATGCAGTCCTATATGCCCATAGTGCATCAGGTAGTTTGTTCTTCCATGCCTTCCACATCTCATGTACGGTCTGTAGAATGTTCTTGATCTGTTTGTTGGATGTTTATGCTTGACCAATTGTATGTGGATGGTATGGAGTTGCAATGTTGTGCTTCTCCCCAAGCTCTTATAAAAAGTTTCGGAAGGTCTTATCAATGAAATGAGACCATCCAATACTTATTTCCATCCACAGTGTTCCAAATCGAGAGAAGATGACCTCATGGGACATCTTGCGGACGTGCTTGGCGTCGGTGGCGCGACATGGCATCGCTTCTCTCAACTTGAACACATAGTCAACAACCACCAGAATGTACTTGCAATCATGGGACTTTGGGAAAGGTGCCATATAGTTGATGTCCCATACATCAAATAATACCACTTAAAGGTTGTATGTTAGGGGCATCACATCGTGTGCAATGATACTTCCATGCTTTTGGCATCTCGCACATCTCCGAATGAATTCCTTTGTATCTTCGTACATAGTGGGCCACAAGAATCGACTCTGTTAGATCGTTGCCTACGTGCGAAATGCACCATAATGGCCTCCATATGGCGCTGCATGGCATTTCTCTATGATCCATGTGCCTTTAGCTATAGTTTCACATATCCTAAGTAGGTCATCTGCACAGACTCGGTATAGGTAGGGCTCATCCTACAACTGCCTTCTGCTCTCATAGATGAGCCGTCTTTTGTTCTCTCCAGGTGGCACATATCCTACGACCATGAAGTTCACGATGATTGCATCCCAGGGGTTTGAGTGTGTCACCTTTAACAACATGTCTTCTTGCAGAAAATCATTTCTCGGCAGCTCCTACATGTTAGTGATATGCATACGCGACAAATGATCTGCTACAGAATATTCAACTCCTTTTTTATCTTTAATTTAAAGATCAAATTCTTGGAGTAGAAGAACCCATCTAATTAACCGAGGTTTTGCATCTTTCTTATTGTGCATGTATTTAAGAGCAGCATGATAAGTGTAGACAATAACCTTAGCTCCAACTAAGTAAGATCTGAACTTGTTAATTGCAAAAACAACAGCTAGGAGCTCCTTCTCCTTCTCAGTTGTGTCAAAATTTAACTGAGCTCCCGTCAACGTTTTACTAGCATTTGCGATAGCATAATGTTTCTCATCTTTAGTTTGGCCGAGAACGGCACCTAAACATAATCAGTAGCATTGCACATGATTTCAAACATCAGCGACTAATCAAGGGGTTAAATGATTGGTGTTAAGATGAGTGATTCTTTTAATATGTTAAAAGATTTTAAACACCCATAATCTAAGTTAAAGGGAGCATCCTTAGCCAACAAACCAGTGAGGGGTCCAGTGACTAAAGAGAAATCTTTAATAAACTGACGGTAGAACCCCACATGACCCTAAAAGCTATGTACTCCTCTAACATTGGTGGGAGGTGGAAGCTGCTAAATTACTTCAATTTTTGCTCTATCCAACTGTACTCCATTTTCAGCGACTCGGTGTCCTTGGACTATACCTTCACGGACCATGAAGTGACACTTTTCCCAATTAAGTAACAAATCCTTCTCGACACCGTTGCAAGACTTTGACTAGATTTTCTAAACAATGATCAAAGGTTTTTCCATAGATGAAAAATTCATCCATGAAAATTTCCATGATTTCCTCGATCATGTCAGAGAAAATAGACATCATACACCGTTGGAATGACGCAGATGTGTTACACAGCCCAAACAGCATCCGTTAGCAAGCATTGTCTTGCTTTGATCGTCGGGATGGATGGGAATTTGATGATAGTCAGAATAGCCATCAAGGAAATAGAAAAAGGAGTGATTACCAACCGCTCTAGCATTTTATCAATGAAAGGCAGTTGGAAGTGGTCCTTTCCAGTAGCCTTGTTGAGCTTCCTGTAGTCTATGGACATTCTCCACCGTGTGACAGTTCTTTGTGGGATAACTCATTTTTTGAGTTTTCAACGACCGTCATACCTCCCTTTTTAGGTACAACATGGACTGGGCTAACCCACTCACTATATGGGACAACATAAATTATCCCGACATGTTAGGAGTTTCAAGATCTCTTTGTTCATGACCTCCCTCATGGCATTATTTAATCTTCGTTGCGGCTCTTTAGAGGGCACACAAGAAGGATCTAAAGGAATGCGATGAGTACAGAGGGCCGGACTAATCCCTTTAAGGTCTTGAAGTTAGTAGCCTAGAACAGGACGATGCTTTTTTAACACGGGTGTGTGTTTTGTGGTCTCGTCATCAGAAAGCTTGTTGCTTATGGCACGGGCGACTCTGTATCACCGTGCAAGAAGGCATAGCGAAGGCCTGAAGAGGTCTGAGCTCAACTAGAGGTTGTGAAGGCGGATCGGTTTTGGGTAGCTCAATGACTGCTCTAGGATCATCCTCTGCCTTGACGAATGCATTGGCATCATCTTCGAGGAGGGATTCGGTGAACTCAAAAGGTGAGATAGCCAACACTTCCTCAATTAACATTTTTTTATCGCAAGATCGGGACGAAAAACATCATTTTCATGAGTTTGAGGTCAAGGACACTGGTTTGCGGCACATCTAGGAGGTGTTTCTCTATGGGATTACCTATGAGAGGATCAAAGTCAGAGACTTCGAAAACATGGAAGTCTAGGATAGCCTTGACATTATTGTGCTGGATTGGCACTCTGCGAAGAATCCCATAACCTTCGATGATAGGACCAGATGGGCTCTGGAAGGTTTTGTCTGTTGGTGCCAACGGTCCGTCCCCTAAGCAATTTAATACAAAGGTTGCGAACGTAATGTTTGCACCAACAGTGGGATTATAAAGAGTTGTACCATGGCCTCTCTCATGAGACATGGAATAGTTAAGGACGGGGGGCTAACCTAAATTACTTCAGATGAAAGCTCCACCTCCCGTAAACACTCATCACTCATGATATTAGTTAATTCCTGCACTGTCCTTTTGAATACATTCTCCTCGAGTGGTGCAGGAGAACTATGTGGGACCGGTGATCTATTTTGCCAGGAGTAGTTTGAGGTGTTTTCATAATCTTCAAAGAGATCACCCTCAAAGTGGAATGAGAGTTCCAAAGGAAAAATTTCTTCTACCTTCAGTTCCCGAGGTTCGGGTGAGGATTGAATGGTCGAATCTTGGGATGTGGAGGTTGCATGCTCTGATTCGGCCGTTGATGGTTCCTCATGTGTATCCTCGATTTCCAGGATGGTTTCGCAACGAACGAAGGAGGTGTTCTTGAGGATGCGGTCCAAGAGTTCCTGTCCTTCTAACGTCGTTTTGTGTGCGAACAATCCTTCGGCGGAAGTATCGAGATACATGGGAGACGCCATATCTAAACCCGAGTGGAAGTGTTGCAACAACACGTGATCAGGTAAAGACAAGTCTGGGCCATCTTGAGTTAACAAGGAGAAATGAGCCCAAGCTGCTCCTATAGATTCCTTCTCATTCTGCCAAAAGTTGAGAACTTTCTTACATAGAGAGACTACACAGGTTAACGGGAAGAAAGCAAGGCAGAACTTGCTTTTTAATTCCTCCCATTCACCAAGTAGTTTTCTCATAGTATGGGTGTACCATTGCTTTGCTCCCTTTGTAAGAGAGAAGGGAAACAATTTCCACTTTAAGGTTTCTTCTGTCATGCCCGTGATTGTTAGGCATGAGCACAGTTGCTCAAACTCGTGTAGATGATGGTAGGGATTTTTGCTTTCACGTCCCGACAAGGATTGTTCCTGAACCATGGCTATAAAGCCAGGACAAATCTCATAGCCACATGAATTGATAGGTTTTGAAGAAAAAGGTGGTTCACAGAACTTGGTCCTTGGAGCAGAAAGGTGCTTCGTGGTAGGTAAGAAGAGAAATGAATAAAAGAAAAGAAAAGATACGAGGATGAACCAAGTTCGAAGATGATACAACAACCATTCCCCAGCGACAGCGCCAGAAATTCTTGTTGGTATTTGTTAAGATCATAAATAAATCCGCAAGCGCACGGATACCACTGTAGCACTTTACCTTAGAGTACTCCGAGGGTATCGAATCATAGGAAATGTATGTGTATATCTAAGAATAGTATTCTATCCAAGGACAACAACTAATGGTAGACTTGGGCTAGAGAGGACTCCTGTGGGTTAATTTACTGGACTTAACTAAAGGTAAAACCCTATCAATTGCTTTGGCACCAGCTCTTCCTTGGTCTGTCAAGTTCAGTCTGGCCTACGACTCAATGATGTACGCGAACGTGGAGGGATACAAAGGACAGACAGGGTTGTCACCACCTGTCGTCTACCTCAATTTTCGTGCAGCACACAGCAAGCAAAGGTAAGCACTAACCTAGACACCACGCCTAATTTATTGATTACTACTCTATCCTCATGCATGATGATGTGACCATGGCTACTATTGATATAACTAGTGCTCACATCATAGGTCAATCAAAAGACATCAACATCAAGTTGTCAAAGTTCTGAAATCCCATTTAGTATCCTGCTACAGTGCTGATTTCAAATGGCCGCCAAATATATATGTGAGCTCCGTTTTGGGCCCATGAGTACTTGATGGAAAGCTCTTGCGGTCCTCTTTCCAACGGATATAGCCTCATCTCCAAATTCCATCTTTGTCATCCGCAATTGAAGAAACAAGGTGTTGTATCACCTATAATGGGCCTATGGGCTTGTAATTTCATCTGGAACCCCGGCCCAGGTGGGGCCCATGTGGGGTGCACCCCAATCTGGTGGAGCACGACCCTAGGGACCCCTTGGCTATCCTCCCACCTTTTTAAATAGCTAGGTATCCCTTTAGGGTTTCTCGGGTTTTGTTAGATTAAAGTTTTAGCCATTGCTACCTTATCTTGTAGTTATGTGTGTCCGCTAGACCACCTAATTACTTGTCTTTGGAACCCCACCTAATCGTGAGCTTTAATTCCTATTTGCAATTCAGTTTGTTTTTTTCTTGTTTGTGCTTGTTTTATTCGATTTGCTTGCAGGAATAAGGTTGATTTGCACAGGCAAAATCAGCAACCCATGAAGAGGTGTATCGATAGCTAAGGCGCAACACAACAACGTCTTATACGGTTGTAGTTGGGTCGTCAACGTTTCTCCCAAATTGTAGTTATCATCAACTCACCGAAAGAACGGGACAACCAGATCCCTGAGCATATCGAGTGGAGCTCAAGGTTTATCACAAGAACATTCTTCTTTGCCCAGAGTCCTTGTACTAGAGCACTTAATAATAAATACTAAGCAACGAACCCACAACAATAGGAATATATCTCAATCAAGCAAATAAATTAAATGCCATAAGGAAATTTTGAATACTTACTTTATTAAAAGAAGCATCCGCCGAGGCACAAGTGAGAGAAGAAGGCCAACAACTCTGGTGCTTCCCCGAAACTCTAGTGGAAGAATGTCGACAAACCTGACACTCCTTCGGAACTTTCCGAAGAAAACTCCAATATTTGGGGCATTCCTTCTTGAGCTTCCCCTCACTCTCTACCAAATTCCACATACTAAAGTGATGCCTAAAATATAAAAATGAGCTGTACTCCAATTTGTTGTGTATTTTGGAAGTGAGTGAGCTCCTCCTTTTATAGCAACTCAATGACGGATGTAGGTCAGTAGTTAAGACGGTAAACACCTGTAATCCTCATTGGGGACCTATAGGGAAGCACCACATGAAAGCTGGCGGTTAGAGGCAACGAGGTTGGTTCAGCCGAATCACCTCCGCCTCCTCCGGCCATCGACATCCTTTTGTGGGCCCCTATGGCGGTTGAGGATGGTTTAGCCCCACTTTAGGTTGGTTTTGGGCAAACATGTGGCCCCTTCAATCTTTGTGCTCGCGTACGATTGGTCAGAGGTGCATTTCATCGCATGGTGGGCGTGTTTTCATCGCATTTACCAAACCTAGTGGATATGGTTAGTAATAATCCCCTACCACTAAGTTTGTTTGATATTATTTTTTATATTCCTTTAGCAGGAGTTGACGGTTAAAACTCGCACCTAATGACCATCAATACCTATGACAAGATCAAAGTCGGAGACTTTGAATACATGGAAATCTAGGGTAGCCTTGACATCATTGTGCCTTATTGGCACTTAGCGAAGAATCCCATAACCTTCAATGATAGGACCAGGTGGGCTCCGGAAGGTTTTGTCTGTTGGAGTCAACGGTTCATCCCCTAAGAAATTTAATGCAAAGGTTGTGACATAATGTTTGCCCCGACAGTGAGATTATAAAGAGTTTGCACCATGGCCTCTCTCAGGAGATAAGGAATAGTTAAGGATAGGGAGCTAAACTGAATTGCTTTAGAGGAAAGATGCACCACCCTTAACCACTCTTCACTCATGACGGTAATTTATTCTTGCACCATCTCTTTGAGGAAATTTTCCTTGAGTGGTTTGGGAGAACTACATGGGACCGGTGGTCTCTTTTGACATGAATAGTTTCCATAATCTTCAAAAAAATCTCCCTCAAACTGAAAAGGGAATTATGAAGGCTAAATTATGCTCCAATTCCACGGTTGGTGGCTCCTCATGTGTATGCTCAATTTCCTAGATGGTTTCGCAACGAACAAAAGAGGAGTTTTCTAGGATATGATCCAAGAGTTCCCTTCCTTTTGATGTCATTTTGTGTGCGAAAAAACCTCTAGCGGAAGTGTCAAGATATATGGCAGACTCCTTGTCTAAACCCAAGCATAAGTGGTGTAACAACGCATGATCGGGTAAAGACAAGTATGGGCCAGTTTGAGTTAACAACAAGAATTAGGATTCCTTCTAATTTTGTCAGAAGTTGAAAACCTCAAACGTATTGAGACTACACGGGTTAATGGGAAGAAAGCTAGGCATAACCTACTTTTTAGTGCCTCCCATTCACCATGCCTTTTTCTCACGGTATGGGTGTACCATTGCTTCGTCCCCTCTATAAGAGAGAATGGAAACAACTTGATGAGAATTAGGGTCCCGATCTTCCATTAGGAACTAGATAAGTCGATTGTGGAGACTCGACGTTGATGATCCAAAGGATTCGATCAGGATGACCGAACCACTCGCAATCATTACATCACCCCTCCGTTGGTTATCATCTGAGCCGAAACATGGTTGTCCTCGCCGATTACGCTATCTCCTGCAAGCGAATCAAGAACACAAGCCTGAGAATAGAAGAAACAATATGAATATATTGCTAATATACCATGAAGCTCACAAGTTGGGGTTTCACAAATTGAACTAAGCGGCGAAACTGCAACTACAGAATAATCTAAGCAAAACCCAACTCTAAACGATGACGGCTATTGAATAAATATGATTAGGGATGTCCTAGCGTTAGCCCTAGGGTGTCCACCCCTTGGGCTTAGCCCACAACACAATAAAAGGGCCAAGGCCCAAATTAGACTCGAACTGAATGAGGTATGTGACTTGTTTTGCAGATTCCTAACAGCCGAAGAGAAATTTTGATGTGTGACCACAACCATATGAAAGTAGACTCCATAAACTTCCCAAGAAGTAGTCATGGGCCCTAGAGTCTGTCTAGATCAGTGGCTAGGTCCATTTGAAGTTGATGATGTCAGGAGACCCGAATCCAAATTCAAAACGTGCAGAACTTCATCTCTTGCCTTTTACGGACCAAAAGTGACGTGGTGATGTAGGAGTAGACTTGGGAAAGATCTTGGTTTGGTCCCCAATCGACTTCTTTGATCATCCAAGCATTTCGTGAGCCCACTCACTTTTCCTTTACACACGCAAGTAATTCTGCAAACGAGAAGATGCAAAACTCATGGTGCAGTAACATTTGTTCAAATATATAATAAGTAAATCTAAGATATAGCATATGCACCTTTAGTTTGTTGATGTGTGACATAAGCATGACAATATCCAAGCCAATAATGTCCTCATCATCCTCCCCTTCTTGATTGAAAACCGTCCTCGCGTTCACCCTGTCATTAATCCTGATGAACTTATCTTTATCTTTCACAATATAGGGTGAGGTGAACTTCTTGATGGTCATATGGTTAGATTCTGGAACTTTTACACTTGGAGAATACTCCCCTTCTTGCAAACCAACCTATAACTATAGAGAGTTATTTATACTCGTACAGTCCTCTAGACGATACATCGCATCATGAAAGGGAGGTGTTTCAAATTCTAACAACTATATACCCTAGGCTCATTATACTCCCCTTTATTATCATAATTGCCAATAACATGAAAAACTACATGAGAAGGACATGGAAATTCAAATTTAGCAAATATTTTCTTCTCTAAACAGTTGAGTAGACAAAGATCACTAAATTGAATATAGCCCCAAGTATTCAAACAAGATATCAATCTAAACTCTTCATTCTCGTTAGCAATGTGAATAACATGTCTAAACTCAGCACATAGTGGTTCAACTATATAACTAACATCTTCATTTATTATTTGTGACATGAATATAAGTGAAGCATCCCACAACTCTTCTTTATCACTAGAAATAACAAGCAAAATATTTTGTGACAACGGTATTTCAGCAAATGTTTTCACTATGGGTTGCTCTAATGTAGCATAAGTAGTGGACGTATTAAGTACATCAGAACTATTCATACCTTTAGTAAATGTAACACCATTATCATTACCTATGTTCTCATTTTTAGAATTGTGGGTGCTTTCTCAATTAAATTTTCTTGCAACATGCATGAAGCAATAGGTAGGTTTTCTTTTCCTACGTCTTTCTTATCTTCCTCATTACCTTGGTTGTTCTCAGATACCTATAAAATGTTAGTATCCAAAGTAAGAGCTAGAGCGTGCGGCTCCTCAAAAGCAAGTTGTTAATCTTTGCAAGTAGCTACATCTAATTGAGGGCCAAATTTTCTCTGAAGAGTATTTTCATTTGCTTCAAAGTTTGAGGATATTCAATATATGAAGACAAGGTTAAATTCTGCCACCATATCAATGCACGATAAGTTAAAAAACAATAGTGACATTCCTAATCTTCCGTCTTTCACACATACGACATTGTGCAAAAATTTGATCTATTGTATTTTCCCATTCATTATATTTTTCACTACCAAATTTGTCGTAAGAAGGAATAGACGAAAGGATGCACCCAGACCTTGATGAAGAAGATGCAGCAATAGGAGTATGACCCTCATCCAACTTCGTAATCTCTTTTTCGTCTTTGATATGACCTGCCATGGTTAGTGAAAAATAGAATATAATACAAGGATATTATCCCTATCAACTGCTAGGTAGTGGAAGGTCACACACTCTCAAGCGTCTTATCACGCTCTTACAAGTGTTTTACTTGCGCAGCAAGAGATGCAACCGGTGGCTTATTGAGACACCTTGATAAACCCTGAGCTGCTCTGATACCACTTGATAAACCTTGAACTCTACTCGATACGCTCAGAGATCTTGTTGCCTCGATCTTTCAATGAGTTGATGATAACTATGATTTGAGAGAAACGTTGATGATCCGACTACAACCGTACAAGACGTTGTTGTGTTGCGCCTTAGTGATCGATACACCTCTCCGTGGGTTGTTGATCTTGCCGGTGCAGATCAACCTTATTCCTGCAAGCAAATTGAAGAACAAGCAAGAACAAGATAAAAACAATCTAAATTGCAAAAAGGAATTAAAGCTCACGATAAGTTGGGGTTCCGAAGACAAATAGACGGGCGGTCTAGCTGACACGCGCGCTGTAAGCGAGTAGCAATGGCTAAACTTTAATCTAAACAAAACCCCAGAAACCCTAAAGGGGTACCTAGCTATTTAAAGGGATGGGAGGACAACCAAGAGGGTTTCTAGGTTGCGCTCCACCAGGTTGGGGCGCACCCTACATGGGCCCCACCTGGGCCGGGGTCCCAAATAAAGTTATAAGCCCATAGGCCCATTACAGGTGAAGCAACATCTTGTTTCTTCAATTGCGGCCGACTGAGATGGAATTTAGCAATGAGGCTGGATCCATTGGAAAGAGTTTTCCGAGAGCTTTTCATCAAGTACTCATGGATCCAAAACGGAGCTCGTATGCATATTTAGCAGCTGTTTGAAGTCAGCAGTGTAGCAGGTGACCGAATTGGATTCCAACACTTGGGCAACTTGATCTTGATGTGAGCAATGGTTGTATCAATGGTAGCCGTGGTCATATCACTTGTTGAGACACCGTAGGAAGTGTAGTGCAGAAATTGTGAGAGGACGCCAATTCTGATCAAGAATATGTGTAGCTTGGAAGACATATATAGTAGCAAACGAAAGCAATTGCGCTAATCAGAAAATGCAGAGTTGAATAATCGTTCAAACTCGGTACCATGCTGGTCCTCGGTCATTGTCACCATGACTAGATCCATCGCCCGGTAATGGTGCTCTTGGCGCAAGGCGGATTGCATGACATGGTGGTGGCAGGGGCAGAGCAGAAGGACGCGACGACCACTGCTGCATGCAGAAGGGGAGGTGAAGGTGGCAATTGGCACCAAGGACAAGAAGGAAGAAACAGCCGCTTGCGCTGGAAACAAGGACGAAGCATGGCAGGTGCGATTGTGTCGATGTTGTGGAGTCTTTGCTCAACGCGGCAAAGAGAAGTAGGAGGAGTCCGTATAGCTCCTCACTAACTCAGGGTGGAGGTGGCCCGAGCGGTGGATGAGGAGGCCGGGAGAAGCTAGGCGGAGAAGATTAGAGAGAGAGACCCAGGCGACATCCTAGTTAGTAGAGCTATGTAGCGGAAAAACGCTATCCGTTTTAAAAAATTAACCCGTTATTGATGTTCTTAGGTTATATATAACGACTCAGCATACAATTATAGACAACATGACATATATACGGGCTCAAAATTAAGAACCATTACAGATAACCAACGCTACATTTGTAATGGCTTGTCTTTAAGAGCCGTTATAGATATATAAATATAAGTAACGGGTGTTGACTCCTACAGATTTTTTCCACAGTTGATATAAACGACTGATATAAGTAATGCACATTTTTAAGGCATCACAGATGACCGAAAGGGCATGTAACTTGCATTGTCGTATGAAAAAGAGATGATTCTTCGAACCTGCACTCTGCAGTCACTAAGGAAACGTAATCCTTGAATGTGTTTTTTACGAGAAAACGCACACCAGGAACGCTAGAAACTCCACTCCTGGGAGAGGAAAAAAGAGAGACAAATTATGATTTCCTGATCCGGGAGGAACATCCTTGCCGTTGGTGACGACACGTGGCAGCCGGCAGGACGATCAGGATGCCATCCGCGCTCCTCACCCCACACCCCGCATGTGGCTCCCTCGCGGAGTCGCGGTGACTGGTAATTATCGCTGTAGCAGCCAGCCAGCCACCCCCGTGCTTTGGACCAGTGAACGGCAGCCACTCTTTCCACATCCCCGGATCAACCAAGCGCTGCCATCCAATGCCACCTGCGATTTGGTTATTTATAGCCGTAATGGATCACCGCACAGGTCCTCAAGCCACTGCTGCAGCGTGACTCTGCTCTAGCTCCTCAGCAAGCAGAAAGCTAGAGAGCTAGCAATGGCTCCCACCGTGATGGCCTCGTCGGCCACCTCCGTTGCTCCCTTCCAGGGGCTCAAATCCACCGCCGGTCTCCCCGTCAGCCGCCGCTCCAACAGCGCCGGCCTCGGCAGCGTCAGCAACGGGGGAAGGATCCGCTGCATGCAGGTATGAACAAGCCAACATAGGATTAGCACAAGCTTAATTAGTATCTCTAACCTCATCACACACACAAGAAAGAGAGCTCATCAACTTTAATCCATATGATTTCTCTACGTAGGTGTGGCCGATTGAAGGCATCAAGAAGTTCGAGACCCTGTCGTACCTGCCACCGCTCACCGTCGAGGACCTCTTGAAGCAGATCGAGTACCTGCTCCGGTCCAAGTGGGTGCCTTGCCTCGAGTTCAGTAAGGTCGGATTCGTCTACCGTGAGAACCACAGGTCTCCTGGGTACTACGACGGCAGGTACTGGACCATGTGGAAGCTGCCCATGTTCGGATGCAGCGACGCCACCCAGGTGCTCAAGGAGCTCGAGGAGGCCAAGAAGGCGTACCCAGACGCATTCGTTCGCATTATCGGGTTCGACAACGTCAGGCAGGTGCAGTGCATCAGCTTCATCGCTTACAAACCCCCGGGTTGCGAAGAGTCCGGCGGAAACTAAGCTAGCTGGCAAGGCAGCAAGCTCACTCGTGAGCACTATACAGAGGAGACTCGATTGATCTATTCGGTTTTGGCAGCTTTGAACGTTCGAATCGGGCCACCTTGCATTGGTTTCCCTTTTCCCAGTTTGTTGCTTCCGTTCTTTTTTTCAGCTCGTTTGTGTCAACTGTCAAGCAGCTGTGTATGTATGTACGTATCTATGTATCAGCGTAGGTTGAAGAGCATGCATATGTGAATGCTAGCAACGGGCTAATCGTATGCACATACACATCGTAATAAATATATTGTACAAATCGTCAAAAACGATACATATATTTAATGCTATATCCAATGTAACTCAGACCAAATTTGATACCTCTGGTCTCCATTTCAATTATGTGTGGTAGGGCATGCATAGCTTTGTTGGGAATTACTTAATTCGTTTCCATGCATACAGCTCAAAGATATACACGCGCAAATACGTACGGGCGTCCTCGCGCACATATGTACATGTATTATGTATACATATAGCTCTAATTAATCAGATAAAATTAAAAATGAACTGCGAGTCCAAGCTCGATCATCCTCAAATTGCCTCCTCTTCTACGATTCTATACGTAGCACTCCTTTCTGAATTGAAACTTTTGTGAGCTGTATGGGCCTGTGGCTTTTGATCCCCGCGGTGTTCATCTATTGATGCATATATTCATTTGAATTATATTTAAGCCAAACTTATCCAACACAGTTGAATCGTTGCCTCTGTCATTTCAGGAAAATTTGTCGCCTTCTGAACCTTTGTGCTAAAGTCGGAATTTTAGTCCATCGTTTTGGCGTCCAAGATTTTTCTTCCCACATCATGACAATTTTTAATTTAAGAAACAAGTTAAATAATACTTTTATAATATATCCTCATAGATTTATTTGCAGACATATAGACCCCACAAACAAATTAATTTCTGTACCATTTGCAATTCCAAATTTGTCAACATTAGTTAATAGTAGTATGTTATTCTGATTTAGGTGGTGTTCTTTTTTCTTGAAGATAAAGATTAAGTGTTTGATGCAAAACGAAGTGGTATTAATGTATGATTAATTGAGTTTTAATTATTACAAACTTGAAAAATAGATTAATCTGATATTTTAGAGTAACTTTCATATAAAAAGTATTCACACGAAACGTACCGTTTAGCAGTTTAAAAAGCATGTCACGAGTATCCAAATTTTTATCCTCTCTGTTTAGAGGATTCGAACGCAGCCTTAGTTCAAAAATATCTGGTAATGATAACAAAATTAAAAAGGGTATTCCGACGCAAACCTGAACTGTACCAATTTTGAATTAATTAATAGTGAACCGAGAGAGAAAAGTTGCCATCATCTTAATAGTCTTTTCTCAGTGTCCAACTGTTCAGGAGATAGGGTTATGATAATACTAGACCACAGATGTCCAGTTTCAAAGGATAGGTTCATCAACTCGATCGACCACAAGTGTCCCAACTACAGGATTAGATATGAATCAACTTGTGTTGCCAAGAAGACGTACGTAAATGACAAGGACGTAGCAAAACACACGGTTAATTCCATGTTTCTTGGTAGTGGACATATCATAGATATAGGCATTCATTAGCTGGCCACTGTTAGAACCGTCGAGGCATCATGTCTGAAAGTTTCCCAGTTTTACCACTACTGTAATTTCCAAAATGTTCATGTAATTTTCTCAATGAGAGACAGTAGGATAGGCTCATACTGTCATATATATATATATATATACACATACACATATATATACATATATACATGTATATATACATACACATACACACGTACGCGCGGTACCGCTACCTGAAGCGCTGCGCGCTGTGGAGCATCCTGGCGCAACACACAACGACAAATCCATCCTCCCACGCTGCTACCCCTCCCGTGGCCACCACTACTTATGCAGTACTGCTGAGTTAAAATTTTACGGTGGTTAAAAATTTACTGGAAGCGGCAATGCAAATAGATTTGCATATCTTTGTGCATTTACTGAACATTTCTGATGAGTGATTTTTTTAACTCAAATAATTGTTGTAGCGGCAAGGTCTGCATATCGCAATTTGGTATAGTTAAAACTTTACTTGTAGTATATTCAACACAAAATCACTATCACCTGGTAGCATTAGAGTTAAAAAATAACCCCCAGATGATGGCGTTAAAAAGATTGTGATGAGTAAAATTTTAATTTAAAATCTATTTGATGAAATTTGTGCACAGAATTTAACGATGAGTGAAATTTTAACTTGAAGGATTTTTTATTTTTTTCACAATTCTGTGCCATGTAGGAGTTATATATATATATATATATATATATATATATATATATATATATATATATATATATAAAATATATATATATATATAAAATACTATATTCGTTATTTAACATATGATGCTATTGACTTTTGGAATAACGTTTGACTATTCTTATCATTCAAAAATTATTATAAATATCTCTGCAAAAAAATGTATGAATATGCTAAAGTATATATAAGTCATACTTAAAGCTTCTTAATGATAAAACAAGTCTCAACAAAATAACGAATGATCAAACGTTCTAAAAAAAGTCACCGGCGTCATTTATTAAAAAACGAAGGGAGTATTTACTCAACATGTAATTCAAGAAAAAAAAGGATTACAACATTGCCTGGCCATGCATGACTGCCATATTGATTTATTTGTATCGTTTGCCCTATGCGAATGTAAGTATTGGAGGCTCCTACTGTGAGATATTAATATATATATATATATATGTATATATATATAATGTAATATAATTTTCACTTAAAATGTACAAGTAATTAAAGGAAAAAAAGGATTACAAGATTTCTTAGGCTTGATTGGCATATTGGTTTATTTGTCTCTTTTGCCCCATGCAAATGCAAGGCAGATTCCTCCTTAATCAAAAGTTTTCTTCCAAAATTGGAAAGATGGTTGCACATTATTGAAGATGAGGTATTTTCTTTAGGTCCATATATTCTAGCAAGCTATGCCGACTTCAACAAAAAGAAAGGACAGCCTTTCCTAAAATAAAACAAAACAAAAAAGACAACCCAAATTGGTTCCTTGCCTTCTGCACCATGCATGTTCATCAACTTCATCTGCAGTTCCCAATGTATCTCAATATATTGCTAGCATCTTTGCCAAAAGCACACGAGACGAAGAGATGAGTGATGTCCTCTAGTGTTGCAGTGTATATGCACAAATAGGACCATTTTGTATAGCAAAATCTCTTCTTTGCATCATATTCCACGTGTTAAGATGAACCATGAGCAGCAGCCAGTGCAATACTTTTGATTTTTATTGTGCTGTTACCTTTTCAGATAATCGATAATAGTGGAGGTGGCTGGAAATGTGAAAAACAACAATCCATATACTTTCTGGATTGACATTGTCCTGATCCCCAATGATGTGCTCAATTGTTAACTTGCTCAATTAATTGTAGAGTTGATATTTTTCTATTGCTCAGTTCTTGCCGATCCCCAGGGACGAAGTAGATGAATTGTTTGCTCAGTTCTTGCCACTCGATGTGTGAAGCGATCTTGTACTAAACGAATGAAACTTTCCAACCTTCGAGAAACGGTCCCATCCTACAATGTCATGATTGGGTCAACCAAGCGAGATCATAAGTAAAATAGTTTGATCTGGTCGATCAGGTCAGGCCTGATCAAGCGAATTTGTAAAGTTGTAAGATGAATCGCCTTTTTTACTATTTATTTCACGGTTTTCCAGAAAAATCTTTTTTTTCATTTTGCCAGCGTCATAGAATTGCCTTTCTGGTTTTTCCTTCTCGTTTTGATTTTTGTATCATTATTATTACTTTGGTTTCTTAATAGGGGGATGATTCATCGTGGTACCCGTTCCCCCAATGAATTGGATTTTCTTGTTCTTTTATTTTTTTACATATAAATTTTGTTTAGAGACTGTTTATTTAGATGACCGAGAGAATGCTTTACCAAATCTTGCAGGGGGTCAGGCTCAACCCGCAGACGCACCGCCAGTTTTGCCAAATCCAGCAAGGGATCAGGCCCTACCATTTTGAACCCACCCCGGGTTCCATCGAACCCAGAAGATCGAGTACGAGAGGGAACAGAGGCAATAGTCACGGGCTGCTGCTCGACTTTTATCGAGTGTCTCTGTTCTACCTAGCGCGATAGATTTAGTGGGGCACAGATGTAGGAAGCATTTCTTGCCTGCTTTCTGAACTGCGTCCCTTTCACTCCATGTGAAAGTAGTAATAATTCTTTCATTAAGAATGGGATCGTAGGTGCATGAATAATAATCTTGGTTGGTGGAGGTTAGTTTTTTGATGAATAAGTAAAGTAGTTGTGATTAGTGGTATATGTCATCAAGCACCTAGGAATAGGACCTGCCCAAGCATCCTTTTGAGATTGGACTTGAGGGAGGGTAAGAACGAAACAAGAGTGGATTTCAAAAGTAGGAAGTAGGTATGGTTTCTTGAGTTGGATTCATCAACTCAGAATAAGAGTGGTGGCGAGCTCGGATGCAGAGATAGATGGTGTACTAGGGATTCAGTTAGGTAGCTATAAGAGGTAGCTAGTTTCGAGGTATGGTCGGGGTGCTACAGAAATGGCAGATAATATGTTCTCTAGCCTTGATAGATAGTTCTGCTAGAAAGCGCTCATTACAGGTCGAGAAAACATGGTTTCTGGCTCTTTCTTTGCCATGAATTGGACAACAATCATAGCTCTCGTTTAAACAGATCTCTACTACTTTAACAATTGAAAGCAGGAGAGGTAGTTGCGTCGCCAATGATGTAGCAGTCAAAACAAGAATCCCTTATAGCTACTGTTCAATTGAAAGTAGCTGGATCAATAGAAAGCCTCTTCAACCCTCGTCATCAAGAGCAATCTTATCTTGCTTTGATTCATCAACAATAGGATGACCGATAAGATATGGTTACTGGTCTAATTAGCTCATATTACTTTCGGAGGGCTTGTCTTTTTCCTTAGTCTTAAGGGAGCAAGCTAGAATCCTGCTTTTCCCAATGAGTAGGATGCGTCTACCAACTAGTCCTCTCAATCGAATGTTACCAACTTGTCCATTAATGTTAAGGAATCCAGGGATATCGGGATGGCAACATATCAATACAGATACACTCAAAGTCTTGATTTGTCTAATAACGGATATTGAATGGTGTTCAGCAAGGGCTGCTGTCATTTCATTTCTGTCACATAATGCAAGAGAGCCAATAGTATCCAAGTCGGCAGGGTGTTGAATAAGCACTACTCTGCTAATTTCTAATCTTTAACCCATCCACAAAAGAAAAGTAGTAGTGAATATTTCTGGATCAATGTTGAGGTTATGTGCTAGCATTTGGTGCATTAGGGTCTTGAAATTCTCAATGTAGTCCTAAACTAAACTAGTCTGCTTCACACGAGTTAAGCGCCAGATCAGTGCCTAACACTGCATCTTTTACCAAACTTAAGACACACAAAGTCACAGAACTCATCCCAATTCATACTCTCTACCTTATTTTCTACAGATTGTAACCACAATTTAGCTTGACCTGTGAAATACATGGTGGAGTAATCATTCCAAGTAGTGTAAGGAGTGTGGAACATAAGAAAATATCTATTGCAATTCTTCTTCTACCATCAAAGATAGGAAAATCCTATGCTATGCATTTGTGACCAAGGCGAGGTAAGATAATACATTCAAGATGGCGATGAGTCATGCCAAGTTTGGGGAGTATTGCTCATACCCTCATTGCATGTTTTCAAATAGAGCATACTGCCTGTGATTTACCGTTGACTTCCAAGTTGACACAAGATTCTATTTCTTTCCCTCTACACGATGTACTTACTTTTCCAGCTATGCGAGAGAGACTTTATCCTCGGTCTATAGGCACAAATCACTAGAAAATACCAATCCAACTTCCTCCTAAAATCATTTCACACGGGCGAGTGTGACTTGTGCGCTTTTTCGTTAAATCGAGCAAATGGATGTGTTTTTCAAGCCACTGAATATCTAGGGTTCTTTCCTTTACCAAACATTGGAGTCGCTGCTCGCTCGAAAGTTTTTGCTTTCTTTATGATCTGACCATGGCTACCATTGATACAACCATTGCTCACATCAAGATCAAGTTGCCCAAGTGATAGAATCCAATTCGGCCACCTGTTACAATGCTGACTTCAAACGACCGCCAAATATGCATGCAAACTCCGTTTTGGGCCCATGAGTACTTGAAGGAAAGCTCTTGGAGTTCTATTTCCAATGGATCCAGCTTCATCTCCAAATTCCATCTCAGTCATCCGTAATTGAAGAAACAAGGTGCTGCGTCACCTATAATGGGCCTATGGGCTTGTAACATCATCTAGGACCCCGGCCCAGGTGGGGCCCATGTGGGGTGCGCCCCAACTTGGTGAAGCACGACCTAGGAACACCCTTGGTCGTCCTCCCACTCCTTTAAGTAGCTAGGTACCCTTTTAGGGTTTCTTGGGTTTTGTTTAGATTAAAGTTTAGCTTTGCTACTTTGTCGTGTAATCCCATGATCGGTTAGATCGCCGGTTTTCTCCTTACGGAATCCCAACTTATCATGTGCTTTAATTCCTATTTGTAATTCAGATTGCTTTTATCTTATTCTTGCTTGTTTCTTCGATTTGCTTGCAGGAATAAGGTTGATCTGCACTGACAAGATCAACAACCCACGGAGAGGTGTATCGATCGCTAAGGCATAACACAACAACGTCTTGTACGGTTGTAGTCGGATCGTCAACATTTCTCTCAAATCGTAGTTATCATCAACTTACCAAAGATCAGGACAACAAGATCCCTGAGCGTATCGAGTGGAGTTCAGGGTTTATCAAGTGGTATCAAAGCAGCTTAGGGTTTATCAAGTGGTGTCAGAGCTTTCATTGATCGGTGAGTTTTTATCTACCTATAACCAGAAAATAGCCATACAAAAAATTTGCATCCATTACCTAGCCATCTTTGTGCCGCTGCATCGTCGAGTCGTGTTGCTGGTCTTAGCGTCTAGCCCGTTTAGAGTTTCGAGTTCTGGTCACGTTTAGTACCACTGTCATTGCCGTCGCCGTCGCCGCCATGTCTTTGTTATTGTCGGGACCCTCAAAAACGGAATCGTCTCGCCGTTAGGGTTCGATTTTTGTAATTTTTAGAAGTTTTTGGTGGTTTGTTATGGAGTTGTTGAGTTGCATCTAGCATTTGCCGTTTAATCGATCTGTGCTTGTGCCTTGCTTTTGTTTCTGTTGCACAAGGAAGAAGAAAGAAGAGGATAGCAGATCGGTTTTTGGATGGAGTGCTACAATCTATAGATTGGTTTCCTTTTGTGAGTCCCCACACCACGTGAATCTCATCTTCCCCCATCCGAGTCCGACTCCCTCCCTCTCCTCTCGGTTTCAATCTACAACGTGACTTCCTATATACTTTGGTGAAATTTTATTTCGGTGTCGGATTCGAGTTCCGTTTACAAAAAGGGAATCCATACGAGGAGAGCATTTCATTTTTGTATCGATCAAATTTTAGGGTTTGGACTTTTACATTTGAGTCCTTGTAATTTTTATATTTACATTTAAGTCTCTGTAATCTTGCATTCAGGTTCTTGAGTTGTTTTTGCTGAAAAAAAATCAAAAAAAAAGAAAAAAAAGAAAAAAGGTGCTAAAAACAGAAAACAAAAGCTATACCAAAAAAAGAAAGAAAAAAAGAAAGAAAGAGAGAAAAAAGAGAAAATCAGCTGTTATCTTTGAGTTTGCTGTTGTATATCAGAGTTGTGCATAAGTTGTTTCTAGTGCTATCTTGTGGTATCGTTTGTGTCTAGCCTCGCATCTCTAGTACGTTCTAGCCTTGGACCAGCATGGTACTTGACTTTGAACAATTATTCAACTTTGCATTATCTGATTTGAGCATTTGCTATTCCTTTGCTACATATTTAAGCCTACCCAGAGCTCCACAGATTTGATTGCAACCGTACAGCAAGTGTTTGCCAAGGCATCGATACATCCAACCTCTATTGGGTCTAAGTTGAGTCGGTGTGGTCACCATTCCGCTTGCTTTGATAAGATCTTGTAAGAGCTTGGTTAAAAGCTTCAGTGTGTGTGATATTTGACCCTCCATTACCTAGTAGTTGATAGGAGCGTGTATATTTTTGTGTATGTTTCTTGTTTGCTACTAACTATGGCAGGGTTACGCAAGAAAATACAAGATGGTCATGCTCAACATCGACTTCTTCACCTTCGACAAGATATGGCGTCTTCTCCACATGATGCACATGAGGTACCTGACTATAATTTTGCACGAGTTGAATCTAAGTTACCATTCTATGATGGTAAGTATGATTCTGTTGCTTATATTGATTAGGAGCTAGCAACAGACAATGAATTTGATAAATGGTTAAGGCTTCTAGTAATAAGTTTACTTCCTCTGCTTTATTTTGGTGGAGTCATGTTAGTAACAAACCTGAAACTTGGGATGAGTGCAAAACCATGATGAGAAAGCGTTTTGTGAGTTCTTATTACAAATGTATTCTTCTTGAGAAATTAGAACATCTGAAACAAGGTGATCGAACTGTTAGGGAGTACATCTATGAATTTAAAGTTTGTATCCTCTACAGTGGTCTAAAAGAATGCAATGAGAACACAATACGTAGCTTTTTCAAGGGGCTTAATTCTGAAATTCAGGTTATGCTTGCTAATGTGACATATAATCATATTGGACACTTATTCATGCCTACTGGTAGCATTGAGAGTCCAATAATATCAAATGCGAGAAATGATTTATCTCCTGTTTCTGAATATCCTATATCTTTGTGCAATGATGATGTGCAAACATTAGAGGAGCAATCTTTTGCGTCTCTTGTTACTAATGTTTTGCAAGGAGTTCAGAACATTCAACAAAAGGAGAAGAATGATGTTCTTGAGAAGAAAGAGGAGAAGCTTGAAGCACCTGCGATGTCCGAAGAAAGTTTGCAAGGTATATTAAATGGTGCTGACATATATGAAGGTCAGTATTCTAAAGCTGAGCTACACATGTCCACTTTTCATGCTATAGTAGAGCAACCAATAGTGGAACCAATTGCTGAGATTCCTTTGTCACAAGTTAATTTGTTTGCTGTTCCTTGTGATAAAGAAGAGTTGTATGATAATGCTTCACTTATATCAATGCCACGACTAGTGAATGGACATGTTATTTCTAGTGTTAGTTCTTTATGTGTTGATTTTAAGCATGTTGTTCACATTGCTAATGGAGTAGAGGAATGTGCATTCATATCTTTTTTAAATACTTTGGGCTATGTTTGGTTTGATAATTTTTGTGAGCTCGATAATTTGAAGGAGAAATTATTTGCTAAGTCTGAGTTGCCATGTCCAAGTAATGCTATTTTTCATATAATTAGCGAATATAATGATAGAGAAATACATTTGGTGCATAGAGTTTACATATGTTCGGATTTAGAACCTCTTGTAGATGTGGATGAAACATGCAAGCTAGAGAGATGTTATTGCTAATCATATTATGTCGAGTTTCACTTGTTTTGATTGGGAGAAACAGGTTGTTTAAAACGGACTATGTGAAGAGCACCATATGGTAAAACCGATGATGGTTTTTCGTGAAGAAGGGAAGGATGATGTGACCATGGTTACCATTGATACAACCATTGCATACATCAAGATCAAGTTGCCCAAGTGCTGGAATCCAATTCAGCCACCTGTTACAATGCTGACTTCAAACGGCCGCCAAATATGCATGCAAACTTCATTTTGGGCCGATGAGTACTTGATGAAAAGCTCTTGGAGTCCTCTTTCCAATGGATCCAGCCTCATCTCCAAATTCTATCTCAGTCATCCGCAATGGAAGAAACAAAGTGCTGCGTCACCTATAATGGGTCTATGGGCTTGTAACTTAATCTGGGACCTCGGCCCAAGTGGGGCCCATGTGGGGTGCGCCCCAACCTGGTGGAGCATGACCTAGGAACACCCTTGGTCGTCCTCTCACTCCCTTAAATAGCTAGGTACCCCTTTAGGGTTTCTTGGGTTTTGTTTACATTAAAGTTTAGATTTGCTACTTTGCCGTGTAATCCTGTGATCGGTTAGATCGTCGGTTTGCTCGTTACGGAATCCCAACTTATCGTGTGCTTTAATTTCTATTTGCAATTCAGATTGCTTTTATCTTGTTCTTGCTTGTTTCTTCGATTTGCTTGCAGGAATAAGGTTGATCTACACCGACAAGATCAACAACCCACGGAGAGGTGTATCGATCGCTAAGGCGCAACACAACAACGTTGTGTACGGTTTTAGTTAGATCGTCAACGTTTCTCTCAAATCGTTGTTATCATCAACTCACCGAAAGATTAGGACAACAAGATCCTTGAGCGTATCGAGTGGAGTTCAGGGTTTATCAAGTGGTATCAGACGAGCTCAGGGTTTATCACTTTGGCACTGGTACTTTGGATTCCGATGCCAAGCTTTCTGTTCTCTCTCCATGAGGAGAAAATTCCCCGGACTGATGCTCAATTAGATAGTTGATTTGATTTTCTACTAGAGCTTGCCAGTGAAGACAGTACACCAGATTTTTCCACTATCAGAATGGGTCCTTATGATTCTCAAAAAATGATGAGGGGCAGGGCTGATACCTCGCAGGTGATGCTATCAACTGTGAAGTGGCTTCGAGGCAAGATCTACAAACGTCTGCCTCGGCTCGCTACCAAACTCATCAGCAAACAGCGGGACGGGACGCAAGCCAGCTACAAGTGCTAGACAACTTTCTCGTCAAAGAGTGTCCTATTTCTAGGGTCAGTCGTAAAAGACGGATTTGTTTATAACTAAGCCATTTATAATATACCACCAAACTAGTAACTCATGGGAGGCTTCACTTGTGAACTACAATTCCGTACTACGTAGTATGATTGGTTGCTCAATGCCCCTTAAACAAAGATGACCCCCAGGCCGCCTTGCGAAATACATACAGCCCAAAAGCGAAGAAATTAAAATTCTTTACCTCTCTCTTCCGATGAATCCACTTCACACAAACATAATAAGTGTTTTGGCATGCCAGCAAGCTGTTGAGACTTTTATTATTCCAAATTTACGGAGGGAAGGTTCCGAGGTATCGGAATGTGGTAAGCCAGCTCCACCTATGGACATCGTCGGACAGTAGGCATCGGTTGCTCTAAAACTTCTCACCTGGTTTTCCCATTATCTTCTTTCCTTACAAAAGCGGTCAATAAAGAAAAGCCGAGTTGAGTACAAGAAAAACTAATAGCTTACTTTCATTATCTGCATCTGCTTTCCTCAAAAGGTCTAGCTTTGCCAAAATCAATAGTTTAGTTGGTTGGGTCCATTCGATCAAGTTATAGGAGCTGCTTGCTATCTATCAAAGGGTAGAGAAATACCACATTTGCATTGAAGGAATGTCGCAGGAAGCTGCCGATCCACGATTTCAAGTAATTTGTGCTTCGGCAGCTGGGGACTATAGGCCATGAAAACCCAGCCCAGGTATGTCCACCTGTGGATTGAGAGTAAAAACCAGTGAATTTTGTATGTCCCGCTGGCACACAATTTCTATTACTCTTCTTGTTTCCTGTTTCGGAGATCCAATAAAGGAATGTTAATCCATATCTGGGCTGGAGCCAGGGTACTTATCCTCCAGTCTATAAATCAATGACCTATAAAAGACCAAAGGGGTGATAAATCAACGGGCGGACAGGAGCAGCATCGTAGCTTGGAGCAGGTATAGCACCGTAGCTAGTAGGAAGAAGTTCAGCATAGCTACATTCCCCTTCGGGTTGGCGTCCGTCTTCTCTGATAGAAATTTCATCATAAAGATCAGGGGTTAAGCTATCTGAAAACCTACTACCAATCTAAATGTAAAAGAATAACTAAATACTACTATCCATGACATGATCATATCAAAAACTAGATTTGCCCAACTAAATATGACTAGAAACAAATCCAGGGTAACTTGTATCATGAGATGGGTCAATTCCAATTTGAATTCCGTACAGCTAGAACTCTTTTCAAACAAGTCGAAGTCCAGTTTTGTACTTTCCCCCTCTCTTATCCTCTTTTTTATCCAACCTCTTTTATGTACTCTTGGCTATCAGAAAATCCTTGGAATAAAAGTTTGTCAGAAGAAGAAAAAAGGAGCTCAATTGGCATTCATTCAAATAAAGTTTCACAAAGAGGAGGTCTTGCTTTCACAGGGAGAGAGAGATAACGATGGGCGGCTGCTGTCTTGTCACCTCTTTCCTTTATACCAATAAGATGCTGAATGGCGATGCAGGATAGTCAAACTTATCCTTTACTCATATTGTCGGCTATAAACTTGTTATTGTATCTATAAGGGACACAATCTTGTGGTGAAAGCCACCATCAACAATCACATAGAGAGGTGCTTCCCAAAAAGGGACGGGAAGACGAGACGGTTGCTTTCCCAGTAAACTATGCTTGCTCTCATGACCTGACCTTTCTCCTATTAAAAGGTTGGTACCTTTCCCTAAATCCTTCTCCCCTGCATGCTACTCTCTTGTTCCCTCGAAGGGTGCTACCAATACGGCAATCGGAAAGCTCATCATCAAAGTGGTCTCTTCTCAAAAGCTTATCTGCCGGATGAAAACAAGTTGGTAGTAACAAGGGGCAAAACAAGTAGGTTGGGTAAGGGTGCCAGTGAAGAAATCATGAAAATATGCTTTGAAGTATTCATAGAAAGAAGTCTTCCTATAAGATAATCATCTTTCCTATCTTTTGACATTCTTGATGTATTTTCCATTGTATGGGCATCCTTCAATCTTTGTATCGGTACCCTCTTCAAAGTATTGCTTTAAAGTTCCTCATGAAGACAGAGAACCAGCTGACTACTATAACTCCCCATCTCATCCTTGCTGCTGATCTGTGGTACCATTTCTCTATGGAGAAGTGTTGATTGATTAATGATCGAAAATAAAAAGAATGTAGAGAATAGGATCCATGGCTATGTGTTGACACAAAATCCATCGTTCACACAAAGGCCTATGAGATCTGCTTAGCTCCAGTGTAGGTCCTATCAACCGGGTTCAGGGCGTGCCAGTTAGTTTGATCCTACAACTAACAAGATAGATAGATTGAATGAACAGGATCAAGGAGCCATTCAGCCAATAGGCCGATGTGATGTAACGAAGCCAGTCGATGTTGATAGGGTTTTGATCAATCAGCTATAGGTTCAAATAATCATATGAACAATGAGATTTATATTATCATTTGCTGAAACTAAAATATGCATAATCATCAATGAACTATTCTTTATCAAAAGCAATTTTAATAAATCAGACTAAACTGAGACAATATAAGATTAAAATAGATAAAGATAGATTTAACTTAAGATTATACAAGTTTGAGTATAAGCTGATGTCAGTCATAAGATGCTACGAGATAATATAACTTCGGCGCATCGCCACCTTTTTACTTTCGTCCCGAAACATCCCGGCTGGAAACTAGTCGGCCGAAGAAGAACCCCCGACCGCCGATCAGGATGCCCCGACTAGAAACCAACTGAACGAAGATCCACAGGGCCCACGCAGTCAAGAGGCACCGATTGAGGACCCGGCTCCTAGAACAGTTAAGCTTCAATATAGTCTCCAGACTCTTGTCTTCAATATGCTTCTTACTTCTATCTTCATTCATCTTTTCTAGATCAATCAACCGAAGAAGAGGAGGTTGCCCGGCTGAAAACTTCAGCCGACTCGATCCCTCCTATTAAGATCGAATGGCGCGATGCTGTTAACTCCAGAATTTGGTAAGCCCTAAAGTTCCCATCGGACCAAAGTTCATATTGGCTCGAAGCTAGTATTGGCCTAGAGTTCTACATCGGTCGATGGGGATTATCTTAAACCAACCACCAACAGCAATCGGATTCTTGTTAGATTCGGGAAGATCTTATCCAGAGAAGACCGAGTTTGAGGAGGATGCGGCTTGTATCTATTAATTAGGAAGAATTTGTTAGTTTCCTTTTTATCTTTAGGAAAGTGTGTTTAGTGTCCAATAAAGACTTTATCTGTTTCCTTCTTATCTTTAGGAAAGTTTGAGTCATATTCTGTTAGGATTTTTGTTAGCCTTTGGGTATAAATATGTAAGCCCGAGGTTCATGTAATTTTTATCACACGATCAATACAACTTCGGCGCATCGCCACCTTTTTACTTTCGTCTTCTTCGGCGAGTTCATGCCTTTCCCGCGAGGGGTAAGTCTCGTTATGGCTGCCTGCGCTGTCGGGGCTAGGGCTTCAACGTTCTGATCTCGTCAACGCAAGCACCTACTATCACATATCTTAGTCAATCTAGTTTGGCGTCTTGATTTAGTCGTATCGGCCGAGATTCGTTTTAGGGTTTACGCTGGTATTGACTAAATCACATCGCTAGATTAGATTGGCTAAGGTATCTACCACCCCGAAAATCAGTCGAGGGCTTGATTGTCTAGATCTTGCGTTTCTTTTCATACTTAGTGCCGCTAAGTCATGATTAGAACCGTAATCTCTAGCCTGCCTGTCGATTGCCAATAAGGGTTTCACCGGGGTTTCAGCCGGTGAGTTATCTTGATGTTGCATCGGCCGAAGAGTGTTACATGTAGATTGGATCTGGCCGATGACGATAGAGTATTTATTGTTTATCTCCTTATTGAGAGTTTAAGCCATCGAACCTCCGGCCGATGTGTGCTTCAATCTTCAGATCAATATTTATTTTATCATATGATTGGTTTATGCTATATTACATTGCTATATCATCATGTTATCATCGGCCGATCGCTTCTGTATAGATGCTTGCTCAGTACACAGCTGATGGTTCGAAACCCTAACAATCGGCATCGGCTGGAACTATGCCATCGGCCCATCAGTTGTTTTGGCTATCGGCTTATCGGCCGATACGTTTTTGCCCTATCGGCCTATCGGCCGATAGACCTTCTGTTTTGTTATTTTGCATATCTTGTCAGTCGCAGGATCGAACTGATTGGCACACCTGCGCTTCATCAAGTTTAGGACCTGCACTGGAGCTAAGCAGATCTCCCAGGCCTTCGTGTGTCCGCACGCCGGGTCCACATCGGCGGTACGGATTTGGCGTCAACACATTTTTGGCACGCCTGGTGGGACCGTGTTTTTGACAACAGATTTTTACACGGCTCGTGGAACCCACAATTGCAACAAGATGTCTGAGAAGGAAGTCAAAGCCAAGGAAGAACAATCTCTCAAGCCGATAGAGGAAGAAGAAGAGCCGATGGATGATGAGACGCTTCAAAAGATAGTTGATGAAATCTTTCGTCGCGCTGTGTTTGATCGATTTGGAGTTTTGGTGAATACATTACATGGTTTGATCGAGAAGATAGTTCCCAGAGTAATTGCCTTAAGAAATCAGACTGGGGGGCAAATCAACGAACAATCTCAGCATCATCGGCAACAGCGACATTGGCTCGGGGGGCAAGCATATCGGTATGATGGGCTACAACAACGATATCGGCCAGAAGAAACTCAAAGATATCAATCTAAAGAAGAGTGGGCCGATATAGTTGCAGAAATAATGGAGGAACAGTTTGGAATTAGACCTAAGGGATAGACTTCTGTCTATCGGCTGCCATATCCTGAGTGGTTTGATATAGTTGCACTTTCAAGCCGATACAGGGTTCCAGACTTTTCCAAGTTTTCAGGGCAAGATGATATATCTACAAGGGAACATATCAGCCGATTTTTAGCTCAATGTGGGGAGGCATCGGCTGAAGAAGCTCTGAAGGTTAGATTTTTTCCATTGTCTTTGACTGGATCGACTTTCACATGGTTTTTGACATTGCCGCCAAACTCAATCAAAGGTTGGGCCGATCTTGAGAAAATATTTCATCAGCACTTCTTTGCTGGGAACAATGAGTTGAAGTTTTCAGATTTGATATTAGTCAAACAGCAAGAAGGGGAATCGGCTGTGGAGTATATTCAAAGATTTCGTGATATCCGCAACCGATGTTATAGCTTGAGCCTAAGTGATGAACAACTAGCAGATCTAGCGTTTCAAGGGTTGTCAGCGCCTATCAAGAGTAGATTTTTTTGCGAGTTTCACAACCTGGCTCATCTACTTCAGAAGGTATCGGCTTACGAGAGCCGATGTCAAGAAGAAGAGAAGAATCAGTTTTGGGGTGATCAAGGCAAGGATAATTTTGAAGCATGACTTCTCATACTCCAAAACTGGTTCATGTGTTAACGCCAGAATTTGGTAAGTCCCAAAGTTCCCATCGGACCAAAGTTCATATTGGCTCGAAGCTAGTATCGGCCTAGAGTTCTACATCGGCCGATGGGGATTATCTTAAACCAAGCACCAACAGCAGTCGGATTCTTGTTAGATTCGGGAAGATCTTATCCAGAGAAGACCGAGTTTGAGGAGGATGTGGCTTGTATCAATTAATTAGGAAGAATTTGTTAGTTTCCTTTTTATCTTTAGGAAAGTGTGTTTAGTGTCCAATAAGGACTTTATCTGTTTCCTTCTTATCTTTAGGAAAGTTTGAGTCGTATTCTGTTAGGATTTTTGTTAGCCTATGGGGTATAAATATGCAAGCTCGAGGTTCATGTAATTTTTATCACACGATCAATACAACTTTAGCGCATCGCCACCTTTTTACTTTCGTCTTCTTCGGCGAGTTCATGCCCTTCCCGCGAGGGGTAAGTCTCGTTATGGCTACCTGCACTATCGGGGCTAGGGCTTCAACGTTCTGATCTCATCAATGTAAGCACCTACTATCACATATCTTAGTCAATCTGGTTTGGCGTCTCGATTTAGTCGTATCGGCCGAGATTCGTTTTAGGGTTTACGCTGGTATTGACTAAATCGCCTCGCTAGATTAGATTGGCTAAGGTATCTACCACCTCGAAAATCAGTCGAGGCCTTGATTGTTTAGATCTTGCGTTTCTTTTCATACTTAGTGCAGCTAAGTCATGATTAGAACCGTAATCTCTAGCCTGTCTATCGATTGCCAATAAGGGTTTCACCGGGGTTTCAGCCGGTGAGTTATCTTGATGTTGCATCGGCCCAAGAGTGTTACATATAGATTCGATCTGGCCGATGACGATAGAGTATTTATTGTTTATCTGCTTATTGAGAGTTTATGCCATCGGACCTCTGGCCGATGTGTGCTTCAATCTTCAGATCAATATTTATTTTATCATATGATTGGTTTATGCTATATTACATTGCTATATCATCATGTTATCATCGGCCGATCGCTTCTGTATAGATGCTTGCTCAGTACACAGCCGATGGTTTGAAACCATAACTACATCGGCTGGTATCGGCATCGGCTGGAACTGTGCCATCGGCTCATCAGTTGTTTTGGCTATCGGCCTATCGGCCGATACGTTTTTGCCCTATCGGCTTATCGGCTGATAGACCTTCTGTTATGTTATTTTGCATATCTTGTCAGTGGCAGGATCAAACTGACTGGCACTCCTGCGCTTCATCAATTTTAGGACCTGCACTAGAGCTAGGCAGATCTCCCAGGCCTTCATGTGTCCGCACGCCGGGTCCACATCGGCGGTACGGATTTGGCATCAATAGATGCCTAAGGCATGAAGCAGGGCATCGTCTTGAACAGGCAAAGAGAAAATGAAGAACAAGACATGCTCATGGATAGCCTCAACGAAGCGACCCGGCTAATGAATGTAAGCACAACTCTTCTGTGTCTTATCTCCACGGTCTTGCATAGTTGATTAACCTTGAACTCACGTGCAGAGAATATATTGCCGGTCGATAGCCAAATCAGATGCCCTCGAGAAGCTGGTTCCCCATGTGAACTCTCTGGGAAACATCCACCAGGACCTCAAGGCCACCAGAGAAGAAGCCGCAGCTCGAGAGGCCATCTTGCGGGAAGAGATCGTGAAGCTCCGAGACGCAAACCTAGAACTCCACTGCTCAATCGGAGGTAAATTAAACCATCTTGTCTTTGCTCTATTTTTGTGTATTTTTCTGATCTTAACGTCTGCGAGTATTCATGTTGTAGCCAATCTATCCGAGATCAATTCCCTCAAGGCCCAGCTAGAGAAGGCAGCAACTGATAAAGCCAAGCTGGAGTCTGACAAGGAAAAAGCCCTGGAGGAAATTGAAGGTAGCTCGTGAAGCTCATACTTCTCAATTTACTTGGTCTTGACTGTTGATATAATCTGAGCCCTATCAATCTTCTAGCCAATAAGGTGTAGTCCCAAGCACAATTTAATGTCTTCGCCGAGAGAGTCCGAAGGGCTGAAAGCGTGCGGGACGACATCACCAATGTCGCTGCACCGATCCTGTCAGCACTGTATAGACATGGACTCGGGACAAGCTCATTGGATGCTGTAGAAGTCTTCGACAAGCTCAGGACGGCGCCAGCAAGATACATGGATAATATCACAGACACGGCCGTCATATGTGCAAGCTTCGCTCTTGCGCAGACAAAATCGCTCTATCCTCGGATAGACGTGCACTCTATAGGAGATGGCTTCGCAGCAGGCACCACGGATGAGCGAGCCCTGGAGCTTGTAAATGAAGCGCAGGAGTCGACGAAAAAGGTAGCTGCCGACGTAGCCGTAAACTTCCAGGAGTAGCTGTTTTTGATGTACATGATTTGTTGTAATTTTAACTTGTAAATATTTAGCTCATTTATGTTAATGCCTTGATCTGAGTCTTCATATATAATTTCTTAAAAATTTTCGTCCGACTGTCACCAAGCCTAGGCTTGATTAAGCCGTCAAAAAATTCTCAGTCCTTATCTATTGAACTCAAACCAAGGCACTAAGCAATGATAAACTATATATGAACAAATCGTTGATGATGAAAAGAAAATCATGCTTTATTGATATATATATAGCTCCCGACTGACAACTCAAGAAGTCATCTTGCTTGAAATTGGCAGTCGAGATGAACATGAAATCAAAAAAGGCTTAAGCGTAATATCGACGAAGGTGCTCAATATTCCAGGAGTTCTCCACCATGGTCCCGTCTTTGTGCTTCAAGCGATATGCTCCTGGCCGAGTAACTTCAGCGATTATGTAGGGTCCTTCTCATAGTGGAGATAACTTGTGGCGATCTTTTGTAGTCTGAATCTTGCATAGAACCAAGTCACCAACAATGAAAGCTCGTGACCGAACATTACTGTCGCGCCCCGAAAATCACCTTAAAATTTCACCGTCTAAATTATTTCTAGAAATTGTAAAAATCTAATTTAGCCTTCAACAATTAAAAATCCCCAAGATCCTACTCGAACCAGAGTGTGGGAATTTTTGTTGAATTCCTCATGCTTCAAAATATTTAAACAATTTTCACTTTAATTTTCAGAGCACTATAAATATTTTTAATGCAACAAAAACCTTTCCCAGACTTTCTAAAAAAGAGAATTAAATTTAAACCTCCCTCCCTCTCTTGGGCCCCTCCCGGCCTAGGCCGCCCTCCTCCCCTCCTGGCCCATGCCGCCCCCCCTCCTAGCCCATGCCGCCTCCCCTTGGGCCACTCCTTCCTCAAACGGCCCAGCTGCTTCCCTTCCGCGAACCGCAGTCCATTTTGCCTCGTCCGCGTGGCCCAGCTAGCCCAGCCACTGGTCATCTTCAATCTCCAGCAGCTCTCTCTCTCCCGTGAGCGAACAGACACAGCAGCCACCGATTGATCTCCCTCCACCATCGATTCCCCTCCGAAATAACTGCGAAAATGGATTCCTCACCTCCTCCTCATCATTTCCCCCAACAAATCCCGCTCGATTCGGCATTAATTCGTGGTGGATTTTGAAAGTTTGCTTCAATGGTGAGCTCCACCATGGCCGGCGTCGATCTCCCTCCCCGGCGCCCATCTCCCTTCCCTCCGGCCTATAAAAGGAAGCCCTCTGCCTCCTCCTTCCTCCTCAGACGCCGCCACCCTCCTCTCCCGCTCTCCCGAGCCGCCGCGCCGCTGTTTTCTTGCGCAGTCGCCGTCACAACTCCGGCCGCCACTGTTCCTCGCCGCCAAACTCGTCGTCGACGTCCCCTCGCCGTTCCCGCAGCTCCGGTGAGCCTTGTCGCCGCCCTCACCTCTCCCACGCCCTCAGTGTCATCTATCTCCCTCCCTAATCTTTCTCTGTCTCACTCTCTCCTCTGTAGCAGTAGTAGTTCTTATCTGTAAAAAAAAGAATTATTCAATCAATTTGTAATATGCCATTTGATCAACATTTAAAAATTCAAATTGTCGTATCTCGACTATTTGAACTCGGAATTGATCCGTTCAAATTGCTAATTTTTTCCTTAAACAGTAAAGAACCTATTTGCATGCTTTGTTCATGCATCTTATATGGTTGTTATTTGTCTTTTGGCCTTTTTCTTTTGCGTATGTCGTGTCGACGCTGCAGTTTCGAAAGAGCCGCTCTTTCTCAAGGTTGACGCAGAAGACTTTGGTAGCGAGCAAGGCAAGTCATGTCATTTTGATCATATTGCTATCCTAGTTTACAAAATTATGTTTATTTAAATTATTGCATTTTGCTTTATTAAATTCCCGCGATTATTACCGTTTTATTTAGCCTTACCGATTTCCCTTGTTACGACCTTACTATTTGTATTATTTTTATCCTTGATAACCCTAGGAAAAATAAAACTAGTAAGGACTTTATATATGTGGTGCTTACTAGAAACCTTAGGAATATGCTTAGCCTTGCTTACATAGAAACAATTAGAGTTAATTTTTAATAATTAGAATTGTGAATAATTATTTAATTAATGGTAATTTTGGTTAATGGCTGTTTAGCCATGAAATGATGTTTCCCCTTCAAAATTTCCCCAAACTTGTTTTCGGCTGGGCTCGGGGTGCTTGGTTTTGTTAGTCGCACCTCTGCCGCCATAAGGACCGGTCTTCGGGCCTCTGTTGCAAGGCATATTCCGTACTACCACTTGTCTAATGGGCAAGGATTAACTTGTCATCTAGGACGGCCATGACCAAAAAGACACGGATAGGGATGAATGAAGCCCTTGGTGGGGTTGACGTCTCTGGCAGTACGCCCGGGGGCATAGACTGTCTGCTCGACCCAGGGCGCCTGGCAGGGGAAGTCTATGTCGGTCTTTTTCGCTTAGGGCAATACTAAGCGGTAGGTTATGTCATGGCTTTCGTCCATATGCCGTGGTGGCATGTGGCACGTCGCAACACGTGAGGAAGACATGTCTGGTGGGTAAAGATGTACACCTCTGATCAGAGTTTAATCTATTCGAATAGCCGTGCCCTTGGTTATGGGCAAGCTGAGCAATGTACCCAAGTTAGAATTTGATTCTGTTTAAAACTAAAATAACTGGAGTTAGTACTTGTCGGCCTAGGATGAGGCAAGATCGTGTCGGTGCGCGGCTTGATGATAATTTGACTAGAGATAGGTTCGTGTTGAAAATGCCTTTAAATATTTAAATGTTTTGAAATGCTGGTTTTATGCAAAATATCCCTATATACAAATCCTTTGTACTCCCTAGCATTATACTTGCATTTTTCCCGGCATGGCTTGCTGAGTACGGTGGTTGTACTCAGCCTTGCTCCGTTTTCCCCCCTTCCAGCAGAGGAGTACTTTGAAGTCGAAGACTTTGGTGGTCCGTCCTAGTTGCCGTCTTTTATTTGCTTATCTTTCAGTGTTGGGCCTTTGGTCGCCCATGTAATAAAGTACTCTATCTACGTTTTCGCTTGTTTATTCTAATATTTATCAACTTTGTAATGTGTACCTTGCCTCCTGGGACAAGGAATTAAGCACTCACAATCGGAATATAGAGTTCTATTTTCCTGGCGTGACAATTACGGTTGTGGTAGCGCCGAAGTCCTTGAAGATATCTTGCCGACTAAACCAGTACAGCCTCACAAGCTTCCTCCAGTTGGGTCAAGTCGTCAACTCTGTCTTGATCATAACGTTCATCGTTGAAACTGCGAACTCGAAGAGACTCGTACTCCATCTCACTCGGCAACATTGCTTCAGCTCCATAAACCAAGAAGAAAGGAGATTGGCCGGTAGCCTGACTGGGTTTCGTTCTGGAGCTGCGTCACCTTTGCCTTGTTCTTGGCTACTCCAACGAGTTGGAATACAAGGGAGTGAAGCTTCCTGCTACCGGCAACGATGACGCTCTCCGGGCAGAATGGGAGGTCACGGCCACCCTCCTTTCAAGCCACCCCAATCGCTCGTCGATGACTGCCTCGGCTGGAGGAGACACGTTCGTGGAAGCCTGCCAGAACGCGGCAATTCTCTTCATCGGCATGCTGGGGATGACGTACCACAACGAGCTGCAGCACACTCCGTACCGCTACCACCCTCGCCACATGGACCCGAACGACTACGCCAGCTTCAGGGGGACTCGCTTTGAGGACGACACCACCCTTCGTCACCTCGCACGGATGGTGGAAGCCTACGACACTGCTCGCATCGACTTCCACAAGCTCGTGAAGCGCAGATTGGTGGAGAACAACCTGAAGATCCTGAGTTTGCGCCAGGAGAACCTGAGTCTCAAGAAGGAGCTCGACGCCCTGGAGGAGGAGATGCACCAGCTCAAGCTCACCCATGGCCAGGCCGCCTCTCCCAAGCCCCACCATGTCTGCCGCAACCTAAAGATCACCGCCCGCAAGAGCACCACTAGGCCGACCCTCATCCGCAAGGCCCTGGCAGAAGGCAGGATTCTGACTCCGAAGGCCCCTCGCAGCAACGCCTCTAGTAGCGGTAGCAGTCCTTCGGCAGCAGACGAGTAGCTTCAGGGCGTATGTTTTTTCCTTGTTTGTCTTATGGCTCTTGTGGTGTGTGTGGGCGCAGCCTATATCGGCTCGTTGTGGTATAGCTTCGCCAGGAGTTAAAAACTTGAGCTATCTCACCAACATCAGTATAATAAAAATCTAAATAAATTGGGTTAATAGTTTGGCTCCTGCTTTTTCTCTTCTGTCTCTTTACCCTTCTCTTGCTTGGTTCGGTCAGGTGGTGAACACCAGGAGGGCCGCCGCTAATGAAGACAGGGCAGAGGGCAGTGATCATGGGAACGCACCACCACCCCCGCCACCACCAACACCCCCACCTCATGACACCCCCATTCTTACCCAGATCCTAGCTCAACAAACCAATATGATGGCTGCTCTCCTCCAACATCTCCAAAATCAGAACACCGCTAATGCTCCACCTCCCCCTCCCCAGTCTAAGCTCGCAGAGTTCCTGCACGTTCACCCACCCACTTTCTCTAGCACCTCCAACCCCGTAGATGCTGTAGATTGGCTGCACACCATCAACAAGAAGCTTGACCTAATTCAGTGCACCGATGCAGAAAAAGTTGCTTTCGCCGCTCACCAACTCCAAGGACCTGCTTCTGAATGGTGGGATCAATTCCAAGCCACCCAACCTGCAGACCAGCCTATCACTTGGGGCCGCTTCAACACCGCGTTCAGGAGGTCTCATGTGCCAGCTGGTGTTATGGCCTTGAAGAAGTGAGAATTCCGGGATCTGAAGCAAGGCAACCATTCAGTGACGGAATATTTACAGGAATTCAACCGTCTTGCCAGATATGCTCCTGAGGAAGTTCGTGAAGACGAGGATAAGCAGGAAAGTTTCACTCGGGACTCAACCTCGAGCTGTCGGTTCAACTAATCTCCAGCGACTATGTCGATTTTCAGCGTTTGGTGGACAAGTCTGTCCGCCAGGAAGCCAAGAACAAAGAACTCGATAGCCTCAAGCGTCGCATGGCTAACTTCAAGGCACAGCAGGGGCCAAGTCAGAAGCTCCGTTATACCACTCCTCATCACGGTGGATCTTCCTCCAACTCACAGTTCCGCTCAGCTCCCCATATGCAATATGTCAATGGGCCTTCATTGCCGCAGCAGAATCAAGTGGTAAACTGTGCACCTCGTCCCAGTCCAACAGCAGCACCAGGTGGATCAGCCAGCAAAGATGGCAATGGAAAGATCCTTCTCTACTTCAACTGCCATGAGCCGGGGCATTTTGCCAACAAATGTCCGAAGCCGAAGCGTTCGCAAGGTCAGGCACCGGCCCGCAACAACATGATCAGGGGACGTGTGAACCACATCACTGCAGAGGAAGTGCAGGCAGCTCCCGAAGTTATCATTGGTACGTTTCTGGTTAATTCTATTCATGCATCAGTTTTATATGATTCTGGAGCCACACACTCATTCATATCAAGGAAATTTGTGGGGCAAAATAACTTGAGGGTAGAAAACCTTAGTAATGCTATGATAATTACTACCCCCGGTGGTCAAATGCCAGCTCGGCAATTTAGTCCATCCGTGTCCATAGAAATCCAAGGGATTCCTTTTCTGGCCAATCTCATTCTCCTGGAATCCAAAGATCTGGATGTTATCCTTGGAATGAACTTTCTTACTCGCCATCAAGTGGTATTGGATTGTGCCCGTAGAACCGTCACGTTGCACAATGGTCCAGATCAGCCAGTTATTGCCTATGCTCATCCCACCCCAACCGGTTCGCAAGTTCTGTATTAGGTCCACCTTGAAGAAATCTCAATAATCAAAGAGTATGCGGATGTGTTCCCTGAAGACTTACCAGGAATGCCTCCCAAAAGAGAGATCGAGTTTCGGATTGATCTGGTACCCAGTACCGCACCTATCTCCAAAAGACCGTATCGGATGGGTGCCAATGAATTGGCCGAAATGAAGAAACAGGTGGAAGAATTGAAGGAGGAGGGGTATATTCGTCCCAGCACATCTCCATGGGGAGCACCGGTAATCTTTGTTGAGAAGAAAGACAAAACCAAGCGAATGTGCGTCGATTATCGTGGCCTCAATGAAGTCACTATCAAGAACAAATATCCATTGCCTCGTATCGATGATTTGTCTGACCAATTAAAAGGAGCCGCTGTATTCTCCAAGATTGATCTCTGATCAGGATATCACCAGCTACGAATCCGCGAAGAAGATATCCCCAAGACAGCCTTCACCACCAGATATGGTATATATGAATGTACAGTAATGTCATTCGGGTTGACCAATGCTCCTGCCTTTTTCATGAACCTGATGAACAAAGTGTTCGTGGAATATCTAGATAAGTTCGTGGTTGTCTTCATCGATGACATTTTAATTTATTCCAAGACAGAAGAAGAGCATGAACAACACTTGCGTCAAACTCTGGAGAAACTCAGGGTGCATCAATTGTATGCCAAGTTCAGTAAATGTGAGTTTTGGTTGTCAGAAGTAAAGTTTTTAGGCCATGTCATATCTGCGCAAGGTGTGGCAGTGGACCCTAACACAGTTGAATCAGTCACCAAGTGGAGTCAACCCAAGACAGTCACTCAATTTTGCAGCTTCCTCGGACTGGCAGGGTATTACCGTCGGTTCATTGAAAACTTTTTGAAGATCGCTAGACCAATGACTCAGTTGTTGAAGAAGGAAAAAAAGTTTGTGTGGACCCCATAGTGCGAGAAGGCATTTCAATTGCTCAAAAACAAACTAGTGTCCTCTCCGGTTTTGGTTCTGCCGGATATTAACAAAGATTTTCAAGTTTATTGTGATGCGCCCCGTCAAGGTTTGGGTTGTGTTCTAATGCAAGAAGGACATGTGGTGGCTTATGCATCCCGACAGCTACGTCCGCATGAAAACAACTACCCCACCCATGATCTCGAGTTGGCAGCCGTAGTGCATGCTTTGAAGATTTGGCGTCATTATCTCATTGGAAATCGCTGTGAACTATACACCAATCATAAGAGCTTGAAGTATATTTTTACTCAGCCAGATTTAAATCTTCGCTAAAGAAGATGGTTGGAATTAATCAAGGATTACGATGTGGGAATTCACTATCACCCTGGGAAAGCCAACGTTGTGGCTGATGCTTTGAGTAGAAAAAGCTACTGCAACGCAGCTCATCTCGATCAGTGTTCTTCTGTTCTTTGCAAGGAGATAGAATCTTTGAATCTTGGCATCGTCAATCGAGGTTTTCTGGCAACCCTGGAAGCTAAACCCTTGTTACTTGATCAAATTCGTGAAGCCCAAAAAGATGACACTGATATTAAAGAACTCAGGAAAAATATGAGGAGAGGAAAGGCAATTGGTTTTGTTGAGGACGAACATGGAGCAGTCTGGAATGGAGATCGTATTTGTGTACCAAACATTCCAAAAATTAAGAGGTTAATCCTACAAAAAGCACATGAAAGTCAGTACTCCATCCACCCGGGCAGTACCAAGATGTACCTAGACTTGAAAGACAAGTATTGGTGGGTCAGCATGAAGCGTGAGATAGCTGAATTTGTGGCCTTGTGTGATGTGTGTCAACGAATCAAAGCAGAACACTAGAGACCAGCAGGATTGCTCCAACCGCTCCAGATTCCGGAATGGAAATGGGAGGAGATTGGAATGGATTTTATTACCAGTCTTCCCCGAACCCAATGTGGTTATGACTCAATTTGGGTAGTCGTCGATAGACTGACAAAAGTGGCACATTTCATTCCAGTCAAGACTACTTACTCAGGCAGCAAATTGGCAGAACTATATTTTGCTCGCATTGTTTGTCTGCATGGTGTTCCGAAGAAGATCGTGTCTGACCGAGGTAGTCAATTTACCTCCAAGTTTTGGCAGAAGTTGCAAGAGGAATTAGGAACACGGTTGAATTTCAGTACTGCTTATCACCCGCAAACAGACGGTCAGACAGAACGAACCAATCAGATCCTTGAAGACATGCTTCGAGCTTGTGTCCTTGATTTTGGGAAAACTTGGGATAGGAGTCTCCCTTATGCAGAATTTTCATACAACAACAGCTATCAGTCCAGTCTACAAATGGCACCGTACGAAGCCTTGTATGGCCGAAAGTGTAGAACACCGCTCCTTTGGGATCAGACAGGAGAACGACAAGTTTTTGGAACAGATATTCTTAGAGAAACTGGGGAAAAAGTTAAGATCATCCAGAAAAACATGAAAGTAGCTCAGTCTAGATAGAAGAGCTATGCAGACAACCGTCGCCGAGATCTTACTTTCGAAGCCGGTGATTATGTTTATTTATGAGTCACTCCGCTTAGAGGGGTCAGAAGATTCAACACGAAAGGGAAACTTGCACCGAGATATGTTGGACCATATAAGATCTTGAGCAGAAGAGGAGAAGTTGCCTATCAGTTTGACTTGCCCGTTTCATTGGGAAGTGTCCACGACGTGTTCCATGTTTCCCAACTCAAGAAATGTCTCCGAGTGCCGACAGAACAAGCTGATCCTACGCAGATCGAGATCCAAGAATATTTAACCTATGTGGAGAAGCCAATCAAAATCTTGGACACCTCAGAAAGACATACACACAGTCGAGTCATCCGTTTTTGCAAGGTTCAGTGGAGCAACCATTCCGAAGAAGAAGCCACCTGGGAGCGTGAAGACGAGTTGAAGTCAGCCCATCCCCATCTCTTCAGTAGTGCTACCGAATCTCGGGGTCAAGATTCTCGGTAAGGGGGGTAGGTTTGTCGCGCCCTGAAAATCACCTTAAAATTTCACCGTCTAAATTATTTCTAGAAATTGTAAAAATCTAATTTAGCCTTCAACAATTAAAAATCCCCAAGATCCAACTCGAACCGGAGTGTGGGAATTTTTGTTGAATTCCTCATGCTTCAAAATATTTAAACAATTTTCACTTTAATTTTCAGAGCACTATAAATATTTTTAATGCAACAAAAACCTTTCTCAGACTTTCTAAAAAAGATAATTAAATTTAAACCTCCCTCCCTCTCTTGGGCCCCTCCCGGCCTAGGCCGCCCTCCTCCCATCCTGGCCCATGCCGCCCCCCCTCCTGGCCCATGCCGCCTCCCCTTGGGCCACTCCCTCCTCAGCCGGCCCAGCTGCTTCCCTCCCGTGAACCGAAGTCCATTTTGCATCCTCCGCGTGGCCCAGCTAGCCCACTGGTCATCTTCAACCTCCAGCAGCTCTCTCTCCCATGAACGAACAGACATAGCAGCCACCGATTGATCTCCCTCCACGATCGATTCCCCTCTGAAATAACTACGAAAATGGATTCCTCACCTCCTCCTCATCATTTCCCCCAATAAATCCCGCTCGATTCGGCATTAATTCGTGGTGGATTTTGAAAGTTTGCTTCAATGGTGAGCTCCACCATGGCCGGCATTGATCTCCCTCCCCGGCGCCTGTCTCCCTTTCCTTCGGCCTATAAAAGGAAGCCCTCGGCCTCCTCCTTCCTCCCCACACGCCACCACCCTCCTCTCCCGCTCTCCCGAGCCGCCACGCCACTATTTTCTTGTGCAGTCGCCGTCGCAACTCCGGCCGCCACTGTTTTATTTAGCCTTACTGATTTCCCTTGTTACGACCTTACTATTTGTATTATTTTTATCCTTGATAACCCTAGGAAAAATAAAACTAGTAAGGACTTTATATATGTGGTGCTTACTAGAAACCTTAGGAATATGCTTAGCCTTGCTTACATAGAAACAATTAGAGTTAATTTTTAATAATTAGAATTGTGAATAATTATTTAATTAATGGTAATTTTGGTTAATGGCTGTTTAGCCATGAAATGATGTTTCCCCTTCAAAATTTCCCCAAACTTGTTTTTGGCTGGGCTCGGGCTGCTTGGTTTTGTTAGTCGCACCTCGGCCGTCATAAGGACCGGTCTTCGGGCCTCTGTTGCAAGGCATATTCCGTACTACCACTTGTCTAATGGGTAAGGATTAACTTGTCGTCTAGGACGGCCATGACCAAAAAGACACGGATAGGGATGAATGAAGCCCTTGGTGGGGTTGACGTCTCTGGCAGTACGCCCGGGGGCATAGACTGTCTGCTCAACCCAGGGCGCCTGGCGGGGGAAGTCTATGTCGGTCTTTTTCGCTTAGGGCAATACTAGGCGGTAGGTTATGTCATGGCTTTCGTTCGTATGCCATGGTGGCATGTGGCACGTCGCAACACGTGAGGAAGACATGTCTGGTGGGTAAAGATGTACACCTCTGATCAGAGTTTAATCTATTCGAATAGCCATGCCCTCGGTTATGGGCAAGCTGAGCAATGTACCCAAGTTAGAATTTGGTTCTGTTTAAAACTAAAATAACTGGAGTTAATACTTGTCGTCCTAGGATGAGGCAAGATCGTGTCGGTGCGCGGCTTGATGATAATTTGACTAGAGATAGGTTCGTGTTGATTTAAAATGCCTTTAAACATTTAAATGTTTCGAAATGCTGGTTTTATGCAAAATATCCCTATATGCAAATCCTTTGTACTCCCTAGCATTATACTTGCATTTTTCCCGGCATGGCTTGCTGAGTACGGTGGTTGTACTCAGCCTTGCTCCCTTTTTCCCCCTTCCAGCAGAGGAGTACTTTGAAGTCGAAGACTTTGGTGTCTAGCTCGTGCCTGACGTCGAAGTGCCTGTGGTGGTCCATCGTAGCTGCCGTCTTTTATTTGTTTATCTTTCAGTGTTGGGCCTTTGGTCGCCCATGTAATAAAGTACTCTATCTACGTTTCCGCTTGTTTATTCTGATATTTATCAACTTTGTAATGTGTACCTTGCCTCCTGGGACAAGGAATTATGCACTCACAATCGGAATATAGAGTTCTATTTTCCGGGCGTGACAATTACGGTTGTGGTAGCACCGAAGTCCTTGAAGATATCTTGCTGACCGAACCAGTGCAACCTCACGGGCTTCCTCCAGTTGGGTCAAGTCGTCAACTCTGTCTTGATCATAACGTTCATCGTTGAAACTGCGAACTCAAAGAGACTCGTACTCCATCTCACTCGGCAACATTTCTTCAGCTCCATAAACCAAGAAGAAAGGAGATTGGTCGGTAGCCCGACTGGGTGTAGTCCGCAGTGACCATAACACCGAAGGCAACTCTTGAACCCATCTTCCAGCATACGGTCGTAGTCTGTCAAACACTCGGGCCTTGATGCCCTGAAGAACCATACCATTGGCGCGTTCGACTTGTTCGTTGCTTCTAGGGTGTGCCACTGCTGCATAACAGATCTTGATTCCGAAGTCTTTGTAGAACTCCTTGAAGACGCCTCCAGTAAACTGAGTCCCATTGTCGGTTATGATTCTGTTCGGGACGCCAAACCGATGCACAATGTTTAGAGTAAAATCTCGCGCCTTATCCGCAGTTATCGTGGAAACCGGCTTAGCCTCGATCCACTTGGAAAACTTATCAATTGCGACGAACAGATGCGTGAATCCTCCTGGCGCCTTCTTGAAAGGACCGACCACGTCAAAGCCCCATACGGCGAAGGGCCATGATAAGGGAATTGTTTGAAGGTCTTGGGCTGGAACATGGATTTGCCATGCGAAGAATTGACAACCTTCACACGTGCGGACCACCTTGTCTGCGTCGGAGACTGCCGTGAGCCAGAAAAATCCTTGTCTGTAAGCCTTGCCCACCAGAGTGCGCGCCGCAGCGTGACTGCCGCAAATGCCCGAGTGAATATCTTGTAATAATTGTCGTCCTTCTTCAGGCATGACGCATCTCATCAGAACTACAGAAGGGCTTCTCTTGTATAGTTCCGAGTCGACCATGACATAGCCTTGACTGCGGCGTCGGATTCGTTCTGCATCATCCCGGTCTTCCGGCAGCTCCTGCTGAGTTAAAAACTTGATGAACGCTGTCCTCCAGTCGGCGTCGAGTATGGCAACCTGGATTGTAGCTTCCTCGTCAGGGGTTAATTTCTCGACAACAGTCGGCTCGTAGAGGCGCTCCACGAAAACGTCAGTCGGGGTTGCTTCTCGCTTGGACCCAAACTGAGCCAACTGGTCTGCCGCTTCATTGTTGTGTCTCAAGACGTGGGATAACTCCAGTCCGTCAAACTTGTCCTCAAGCTTGCGAACCTCTTGTCGATAGGCCTCCATGGTTTCATTTAAACAGGACCAGTCTTTCATCACTTGGTTGACCACCAGCTGGGAATCTTCTCGTACAATCATCCGTCGTATCTCGAGTGAAACCGCAAGTCGTAGGCCATGAAGCAAGGCTTCGTACTCAGCGACATTGTGTGAGGCGGGGAAGTGAATATGAAGGACATACCGTAGCCTCTCTCCAGTCAGGGAAATCAGTACGACTCCCGCTCCCAGGCCGGTGACTCGTTTGGATCCGTCAAAGTGCATGGTTCAGTACTGCAAATCCTCCCTAGGTACATCTTCTTATTGTTCGGTCCACTCGGCCACGAAATCCGCCCGGACTTGAGACTATATAGACGTCCTCGCCTTGAAAGTTATATCCAGCGACATCAACTCCAGAGCCCACTTCGCGATGCGCCCAGTAACCTCCCAGTTATGGATGTCGTCGCCGAGTGGAAAGGACGTGACGACGGTGACCGAGTGATCCTGAAAATAATGGGCTAGCTTCCTAGCAGTGATTAGAACTCCATATAGCAATTTTTGTACCTGAGGGTAACGGGTTTTGGCTCCTGCCAGCACCTCGCTGACAAAGTAGATTGGCCGTTGAACCTTCTGAGCTCGGCCTTCTTTCTCGCACTCGACGACCAGGACCGTGCTGACCACCTGGTGAGTTGCGGAGACGTAGAGCAACAGGGGTTCTTGAGGGTGCCATGACGCCAACACGGGTGGTGTCGTGAGGAACTGCTTGAAGTCTTCAAAAGCTTTCTGGGCCTCGGGGGTCCATTGGAACTCGTCGGTCTTCTTCAGTAACCTGAAAAAAGGCATACCTCGTTCGCCAAGTCTGGAAACAAATTGGCTTAGTGCCGCCATGCAACCAGTGAGCTTCTGGACGTCCTTCTAGGTACTTGGGGGCTTCATGCTCCAGATAGCGTTGATCTTCTCTGGATTTGCCTCAATGCCGCGATGAGACACCATAAAACCGAGCGGCTTACCTGACGGCACACCGAAGGTGCACTTCTCCGGGTTCAACTTCATTCTGCAGGCCCGTATATTCGCAAAGGTTTCTTCCAAGTCGGCGATCAGGTCTTCCTTCTGCTTGGTCTTAATGATGACATCATCGACGTAGGCTTCCACGTTTCTCCCGATCTAAGTTGGAAGGCATCTCTGGATCATGCGCTGATAAGTGGCTCCGGCGTTCTTTAGGCCGAAGGGCATCGTAATGTAGCAATAGGCTCCAAACGGGCTGATGAATGACGTCTTCAGGCAGTCGGACTCCTTGAAGCCGATCTGGTGGTAACCCGAGTAACAATCCAAAAAACTCAGAAGCTCGCAGCCGGCAGTTGAATCGACGACTTGGTCAATACGGGGCAATCCGAAAGGATCCTTAGGGCAGGATTTATTGAGGTCAATGTAGTCCACGCACATGCGCCATTGTCCTGTATTTTTCCGAACTAGGACCAGGTTGGCTAGCCAGTCGGGATGGTAAATCTCTTTGATGAACCTGACAGCTAAGAGCTTGGCGAGTTCCTCCTTGATGGCATCTTTTCGATCTTGAGCGAAGCGGCGTAGTCGTTGTTTGATAGGTTTAGCGTCATCTTTGATGTTTAAAGAGTGCTCGATCACCTCCCTAGGAATACCTGGCATGTCAGACTGTTTCCAAGCAAAAATATCTTTATTATTCTGGAGGAAGGTGACGAGTGTGCTTTCCTATTTGGGATCTAGCTCCGTGCCTATTACAGCAGTTTTAGAAGGATTAGAGGGGTTAAGGGGGATTTTCTTCGTCTTGGCGTCGCCTTCTCCCGACTTGGCTACCTTCTTCGCAGGGATCTCGCCTTCTCCCGATGTCGATGCAGCCAGTCGGACTTCTTGTTGGCCGCGTAATCTCTCACGAGTTTGGGCCATGTCGCAGCTTTCTTTGTCGCAGGTAAAGGCTTGTTTGAAGTCGCTGCACAGGGTGATAACTTCGTGAGGCCTAGGCATCTTCATGATGAGGTAGGTATAGTGTGGTACCGCCATGAACTTAGCGAGCGCAGGTCTTCTGATGATTGCGTGGTAAGCCGCTTCGAAGTCGGCAACCTCAAAAGTAATGTTCTCCGTCCGAAAGTTCTCCCGAACTACGAAGGTGACTGGAAGGGTGATATGCCCGAGTGGCGTAGATGACAGCCCCGGGATGACTCCATGAAAGGGGGCTGAACTCAGCTTCAACTCTGATCTTGGAATCTACATCTCGTCTAGCGTTTCGACGAATAGGATGTTGAGGGCGCTGCCGCCATCGATGAGGACGCGCTTGAGCTTGATATTATGAACCACCGGGTCTAGTACCAGGGGATACCGCCCCGGGTGAACCACTCGGTCAGGGTGATCCGAGCGGTTGAACGTGATAGCCACCTCCGACCATCGCAGGTAATGTGGGACTTCAGGTTGTGCGGCGTTGACTTCTCTGTCGGTCAGCTTCTGCTTCCTCTTGGACTCGTATGCCTGCGGTCCTTCGAAGATATGGTTCAGCTCACCCACGGGGTCTTGGAAGGGCTTTGAGCTGCCAGCCGGGTCGTTCCTCTTGGTTCCCGACGGACCGGCTTCATCAGCCGGCTTCTGGCGTAGTTGTGCTGCGTATTGCTCAGCGAACTGCTTGTAGATGAAACAATCCTTGGCCGCGTGCTGGTGATTGGGGTGATGTGTGCACTGAGCGTTCATGATCTTGTCGTAGGCGGTGACTCGGGGACGTTGTTGTTGGTAGTTTGATGTCGTGGCGACCAGATCCTCGGGTTTGCGCTTGCGATCTTTTTGGTCGTTATTGTTGTTGTTGCTGTTGTCTTTCTTAGGACGCCAGCTGTTTCCGGATGGCCTGTCGTCCCTCTTGTCGTGCCGGTCTTGTCGCGAGGCCTTGATTGCGTCATCAGATTTGGCGTAGGAGTTTGCTGTCTCGAACATTTGATTGACCGTCTTCAGTGGCTTGCGCCCAAATTTGCCGATCAGCAACTCGTCGCGGACGCCCTTCTGGAACGCGGCTATAATGATGTCGTCGGTGATGTTGGGGATCTTGTTCCGCTTTTCCGAAAAGCGCCGGATGTAGTCCTTTAGCGATTCGTCTGGCTTCTGGATGACGTTGTAAAGATCAAAGTGGGTCCCGGGCCATTCGAAAGTACCCTGGAAGTTGGCGATGAAGTGGTCCCGAAGCTCACTCCACTAGTCAATCGAGCCTGTTGGCAGACTCGTGAGCCAGTTCCTAGCCGAGTCGACGAGAGCAACGGGCTGGTAGTTGGCCATGGCCTTGCTGTCTCCTCCTGCTGCGCAGATGGCGAGGGTGTACACGGTTAGCCATGACTCAGGGTCGGTCTTACCGTCGTACTTGTCAATCCCAGTGGGCTTAAAACCACTCGGCCAATCAACTCGACGCAGGTCCCAAGTGAACGCAGGTACTCCATCGTCATAGTCGTCGGGTGATCTCCTTCGGTCTTCAGAAGAGCGTCGTTCACGTTCCCGGTGGCGGCGGTCGAGTACTTCCCGCAGATCACTCGGCGGGGGTCTTCGCGGGCTACTTTGATAGTTGGAGTTGTAGCTGCGACGATTCCGATCGTGGACGGGTGGTCGGCCATGTCCTCTCTCCTGAGAGTCGACTGATTGTACTCGTGGCCTCCGTACTGCGTCGTGGCGAGGGTCTTTGGATTTGGCGGGTGTCTTGCTTTGCTCGGGTCTCTTGTAATCTTTGGATCGTAGCAGCGGTAGGCGGCTTCTATTGGGTGTTTCAGCAATGGGCTCGGTCGGCCTTCGTGCGGAGCTGGAGAGGGGGCCATTGGCCGTAGCCGCAATAATGGTCTTGATCTTGTCCAAGAGTGGTGTTACCGCAGCCGGCGCTGCTTCGATGACAGTATCGATGAGGGTGAGGGCAGCGACGGCGTTTTGTTTCTTCTTGTCAGCTTCTTGTTTTTTCTTGAGTTCCTCCTCCTCCTTGCGCTTGTTCTCCTCCTCCACACGCTTGCGCTCTTGCTCAAGCTTAGCTCGTTCCTTCTCCGCAATCCTCCGGGCCATGGCCGAGTCGGTCTTGGCTACTTCGGCCATGAGAATGTTGAGAAGGTGTGGATCGTAGTAGTCTTTGTCTAAGTCGTAGCTGTTGATTTCATCCGTGGAGATGTCGTAGAGGTCATCGAAGTCGGTGGAGCTTAGGTGTTCGTCGAGATCTGTAGATGAGTACGACCCAAGTCGTTCGAGTATGACTGCGACCTCCCTCGCGGCCGGGGCAGAACATGAAGGTGATGAAGAAGATTCTCCTGAGTGGATCGGATCCAACTCAGAAGACAGAAGGTTATGGTAGATCTTAGCGTCGTCTGGTAACCCTAGCGGCGCCAAGGGATTTTCCCCTCTCGATTGGTTTGAATCCGAGTCGAGAAGAGAGAGCTTACCGAATTTGTTGCTGAGGAAGTCGAAGCCGCCAAAGCGAAACGCCTGCCCAGGGGCGAAGACGAAGTCGTCGAAGCCTGATGAAGATCCCATTGTGCTTTGTCGGTGAGATGTAGAAGAAAACTTGAAGCAGATCCCCTACCTTGCGCGCCAACGGTCGAAACTTGGTTTCGGCAATAAGAATCTGGGGGTAGCAGTCAAGTGCTAAACACAATGGGTTAGTATGCAAAAGGAATTAGACAGGTTTAGGCCCTCTCTTCGAGAGGTAATACCCTACTCCTGTTTCGGGGATTTGATCCGCCGATTGGTTTATTGATCTCTTGATCTCTTTCAATATGTGTTCTCGTGAGTTTGGGTGCTTGTGCTCTTGTGGAAGTCTCGTTGTCTCGTGCCCCTCAAGGGACGCCCTACCCTCCTTATATAGTACCGGAGGGTGGGTTTACAAGTCGGAGACCCTATCATTTCCTAGATCGGACTCCTCAATCTTATCAACTATAGACTATGGGCCATTACCTTATATCAATGGTAACGTAACACCCAAGTCATAAGCCGGTTTATATAATCATAATCTATCCTCTATGGTAAGTCGGATAAGCTAGCTGTGAGGGTATCCGGTACCCATAATCTCCACACATCTCTAGGCCCATCCTTGCACCTGACCTACCTCGGCCTGAGCCGAGCCGCCTCTCGCTCGTCGCCACCGACAGGTGTGGCCCATCTATCGGGCCCTTCTCTTACCTCCGACTACCCCTCTCCCTCTCTCTCCCCACATGACCCGCCGCCTCCGCTGACCAATTCGCTCCAACCTCTGACTGTTCTCCCAAATAGAGTGGGTGGTTTTGCTCCCCACCCCGTCCTCTCCGTTTCCCCCTTAACTCCCCTGCGAATCATGGCTGTTGTGCGATTTACTCCTCGCTGTTTGTGCGTCGGCAAACTAATGCCATTGATGGCGTCGGTCGAGCTCCTATGCGGCCCATCGTCTCCCCCGATGGCTTATAAACGGCGCCCAGCGCCCCCTCTCCCCCTTTATGTTGCCGCTTGGATGGCATGCACTCACCACTGCTAGGAGTCGACGGTGACCTCCCTAAGCGCCAGCGAGGCCACCACCGGCTTCGCTGTCCCCATTCGCACCCTGTCCGCACTCGTCCTTTGAGCATCAAAGCTCCGCCTCCAGCCCCTTCCCGAACCGGTCCCTCCTCCTCGTCGTTGTTCGCCACCGCCGCCTTCCCGTCACGACAGACGGCCACGCCCGCCTCCATCTGCCTCCCCACACCGTGTGCCGCCGTGCCGGGGATGCCAGTGGGTGCTGCTCGACCCCCCGCCTTCCGCTCGCCCGTGCGTTGGTTAGCCGCCGCCGCCCTGGCCGCGTGAACCGTCTCGGTGCTCCTGGCTCATGATGCACCAGGGGCTGACCTATGGGGCCCACTCGGTGCACCCGGTTCACCCTCTCTCCCTTGTTCAAAATATAAATAAAAAGGAATAAATTCACAAATTCGTATAATGCCACTTAAACAACATATAAACTTCAAATGGCCATATCTTGACCGTTTGAACTCGGAATCGACCCGTTCAAATTGCTCATTTTTCCTTAAACAGTGTAGAAGCCATTTTTCTGCTTTGTCATTGCTTCTTATAGGGTGTTATTTATCATTTGGGCCTCTTTTTCTTTGTGTTGTCGTGTAGACGTTGCCGTTTCAGAAGAACCACTCTACCTCGAGGTGGAACTTGAAGACTTTGGTAGCGAGAAAGACAAGTCATGCCACTTTTGATCATATTGTGGTCCCATTATTGTAAAATTATGTTCATTTCAAATTATTGCATTGCGCTTTATTAAATTCCCGTGTTATTCACTATTTTAATTAGCCGTACCATTGCTCCCTTTGTGATAGCCTAATTAGTTGAAATATTATGCCCTTGACAACCCTAGGCAAACAGAACTAGTGAAGACTCATAATATGTGGTGCTTACTAGAAAAATTAGGAGTATGCTTAGCCGCACATAAATTAGAAACTTTAGTGATTTCTGATCATTTAGACCTTGGTATAAAATCCGGAAATTTTGAAAACTCTAGTTTAGCGGTTGGCTAGCCCTGGATGTTAATTTCCCCCTTCAAAACACCTCAAACCCTATTTTTGGCTGGGCTTGAGGTGCATGGTTTTGCTAGTCACACCTCGGCCGTCATACGGACCAATCTTCAGGGCACGATTGCAAAGCATTTTTCATCTGACCACCTGTCTAATGGGTAAAGGCTTAATGTATCGATTAGTGCGATCTTGAATAAGAAAGACACGGATAAAGATGGATGAGGCCCAAGCATCGGGTTGACATCTCTGGTAGTCACGCCCGGTGGCATAGACTGTCTGCTTGTCCCAGGGTTTCTGGCGGGGGAAGTCTATGTCGGTTTTCTTTGTTTAGGATGGTACTAAATGGTAGGTTATGTCATGGCTTCTGCACGTATGCCGTGGTGGCTGTGGCACATGGTGACATGTGAGGGAGGCGTGTCTAGTGGGTAATGTGGTACACCTCTGCCGAGAGTATAATCTATTTGAATAGCCACGCCCTGGAACCACTGGGCAAGCCTAGCAATGACCCAAAGTTAGAAGTTTTACTCTGATAGACTGGAACTACTGGATTTATCACATGTGGGCCTGGTTTAAGACAAGATCACGTGGGTATGTGCCTTGATAATAAATTGACTAGAGATAGGCCGTGGTTTTCATTACAATGCCTTTAAATTTAGTAAAATGCTTAAAAATGTTGTTTACTACAAAATTAACCTTTATATATGAATCCCTTATACTCCATTGCATTACTTTCATTTTCCAACATGGCATGCTGAGTACGGTGGTTGTACTCATCCTTGCTCCTGTTTCCCCCTTCAGCAGATGTCACGCCCAGAAATTCGCTAACCCGAATTCCAAGCAGAATGTGTATTAAAACCCCTATCCAGGACCAGCCAGGGTACACAAACGACAAAGTTGACATACAGATCCACGTCTTACAAACACCATAAAATTCACTTACATAAATGCAGCGGAAAAAAAAACAAGCTATTCTAATAAACTAGACACTCGCAACGTAGCAACTCCAATCCACAGGCATCCTCGACGGTAGCCACAAGCCTACTCTTCTGAAAAGTCTTCCTCTGATACATACTCCAACTCTAATGTGGGGGAAAAATAGAGCAATACTGAGTACTGCCCACTGTACTCAACAAGTCATACCGGAAAGGAAAATAATGATGCAAGTAAGAACAAAGGAGGCTGAAGCAGATTATTAGCATAAAATACACATTTAAAAACAATAGTTGAAAGCAGTAAAAACAGTTGAGTTAATTAATCAGAATTGAACCATCACTGTCCAACACTACACCACGTTGCGACAGGCCCAAACCATCCACCTGAACTAAACCAGTTCCAGTAAATCCAATTATTAAGAAAGTGGGACTAATCATGGTGAATCTGGTTGATCACCCATAACCGCAGGCACAGCTATTCAAATAGTTTTACTCTGATCAGAGGTGTACAACTGTACCCACAAGACACAGTCCCACAACACATTACCGTGCGCTGACATACCAGCATGGTACACCGGAAAGGAGTTGTGACAGGACTCTTCGCACAACCCTTCCTAACCAAGCGCACCACACCTCAGGTTTCGCCCCCACCTTTACACCAACGCAGGAAGCCCCCTCTCGTGCCTAGGTGAATCTGGCAGCCGATCAATGGGTAAAGCCCCCGCCGACCCAACTCCATCACGCCCACCTCGCCTGGGTACGTCGGCTAGGAAAAAGCCATACTACAAATCCAGCCATTACCCACGCTGGCTTGTGGAAAGTACGATAATTCTTCTAGGGTTTCCCGCGAACCGGTCCTTAATTGTCATGAGCACGACCATCAAAACCATGTGCTCACAACCCACCATTAGCATGTTTTAAATAAATATTATTACCATGGTGGCTCCTAAACCGAAGTGTCACCATAGGGACTACATTAATTGATTATTTAAGGTGATCCCCTTTAGTGAGCTAAGTTGGCTAAGCATGGCTAAGCACTCCTAAATCAGCGAATAAAGAATTAATTACCCACGCTATCAAAGGTACAAGATGATCAATATAATTGGCTGAGTACAATAGGAAATAACCCTCATAAAATGACATTATGAAATAATGCAGCATTTACAGAAAAATTAGGTATTTGTAAATTTAGGAACAATTGCCTTGCTCCTGCGCTGGGTCAACCTCGGCAACGACCTCGAAGTAAACCGGAGATTCGGAAATACCAGAATCTAAACAACAAACAAAGCACACAAGCAAACAAGCTATAAGTCTACTGAAACAGAGAACAAAACCATTTTTAATGGATTCTAGACATTTTTACGAATTTTCTGCAACTTGAATGGACTCAAACGGAGTCCGGATGAATTAGTTATGAATTTTTGAAGATTAACTGTGTTTTTACTATAACTAGAAAAATCCTTATTCAATTATTGCGTAATAAACCCCTAGGGCTGACGTCACTGACGCCAGAGCTGACGTCAGCCGAGCTAGGGCTAACGTCATGCTGACGTCAGCGGGCGATGGCGGCTTCGACAGGTGGGCCCCACCTGTCGGTGGCACGGGGATCCCGGTCGGCGCACCACGTGGCACACGCGTGGCACCGACGCAGCAGCCACGCGGCGGGCACGGCATGGCGGCGTGCGCGGCGACCGGCGCGGCCGGCGCGGGAAACGGCGGCGCGACAGCGATCGGATGCAACGGCGGGTGCGCGCGGGCAGCGACGGAGCGGCGGCCGAGCGGGCGGCGGCGGCGCTCACCGAGGGCGAAGAAGACAGCGGCGGCGACGGCGCTAGGGTTCGGGAGACGACGGCGCAAGGAGGAAACGAGAGAGGAGATCGCGGGGAGGAGATAATAAATAGGGGCGGGGCTAGGGCTTGGGCGGCGGGTGTGAAATCCCCGCCGGAGGATGCGGCGGCGCGGGCGGCGGTGGCCGGCCGAGCGGGAGACGGGGCCCCATATGTCGACGACCTAAGAGAGCAGAGGGAGGCGGCCTGGACTTCGGCGGCTCGGGCCGCGGCCTCGGGTCGGCCCGGTAAAGGGAAGGGGCGGGGCCGCGGGCGGCTTGGGCCGGGCCGAGAAAGGAACGGGAGGTGCGGCGGGGCGCGCGACAGCTTGGGCCGGCCCGGGAGAGGGAGGGAAGATGGGCTGACAGCCCAAAAAGGAAGAAAAAGAAAAAGAAAAAGGAAAAAGGGATTTTCCAGGGATTTATTTATTGCGCTTGAGGTTTTTAATTGATTAAAATTACTTTTAGGGCTCTGAGAATTCCATTAAAAATCTTGTTAATGTATTTTAACAAGGGGAACTCAAGAAAAATCCCACCATGCCATTTCCACTTGATTAAATATATTTTTAAATTAGAACTTTGCTCTAGGTTAAAAAAAGAAATTTGTTTTACGCGATTTAATTTACAAATTTAACCTGGAAAGCGAACTTCGGGGTGTGACAGCAGAGGAGCCCTTTGAAGATGGTGGTTTCGACTTCTGTGGTTGCCCGCTGCATTGGTCGTTTTCTTTTATGATTTATCGTTGCTGTGTTGGGCTTTTGGTCTCCCATGTAATAAAAGTACTTTATTTATGCTTTTGCTTGTAAACTCTAATTTGTACCAACTTTGTTATATGTACCTTCCCTCCTGGCACAAGGAATAATGCACTCACAAACGTAATATAGTTCTCTATTTTCTAGGCGTGAAAAGTTGGTATCAAAGCCTCCTTTAACCCTTGGACGAGTGAGTCGACCCCAACCCTTAGCAAATATTTTACTAAAAGTTTATCCCTATTTGTGAAAACTTATATTCTATATTTATCTGCTCGTTCTTTTTAAAATTGCTCATTGACTTTGTTTTTATTTCAAAAGTTTTGTAGATGGTTCTTCCCTTGACCCGTCACGGATACGGACAGCTTGGCTTTGTTTTGGAGCTGCGCCACCATTGTCTCACCTTTGGCTACTCTGACGAGGTGGAGTACACTGGGTGAAGCTCCTTGCTACGTGTGATGACGACACTCCTCTCTAGCCACCCCAACCGCTCCTTGATGAATGCCTCAGCTGGAGGAGACACCTTTGTGGATGCCTGCCAGAGTGCTGCACTCCTCTTCATCGGCATGCTGGGGACAACCTACAACTACAAGCTACAGCACACTCCGTACCGATACCACCCTCGCCGCATGGACCCGAATGACTACGCTAGCTTCAGGGAGACCAGCTTGGAGGATGACAACACCCTTCATCACCTCACACGGATGGTGGAGGAGTAAGACGTAGAAAGAGATGCCTTTGCGGCTCACCAGCTTCAAGGACCCGCTTCTGAATGGTGGGACCAGTTCCAAGCCACTCAGCCTGCAGGGCAACAAATCACCTTGGGTCATTTCAATGCAGCATTTAGAAAGTCCCACGTGCCCACTGGTATCATGCCCTTTAAGAAGTGAGAATTCTGGGATCTCACGCAATGGAACAACTTGGTGACTGGATATCTGCAGGAATTCAATCGTCTTGCAAGGTATGCTCCAGAAGAAGTACATGAGGTTGAAGACAAGTAGGAGAAGTTCCTCTCAGGACTCAACCCCGAGTTGTTAGTGCAGTTGGTTTCCAATGATTACGTCTATTTCCAATGCTTGGTGGACAAGACTATTCGCTAGGAGGCCAAGAACAAGGAGCTCGACAACCTCAAGCAATTTCAAGACGCGGCAAGGGCCCAGTCGGAGGCTTCGCTACACCGTTTCATACCCCGGAGGTCCTCTTCCAACACGCAGTTCCTCCAAGCTCCCCATATGCAGTACCCCGACAAGGCTCCCCCCACAACAGTAGCATAACCAGATGGCATGTCGTGCACCTCGCCCCACTCCAACCACAGCACAGGGTGGACCTTCTAACAAGGACGGCAGTGCCAAGGTCCTTATTTGCTACAACTGTCATGAGCCAAGGCATTTTGCAAACAAATGCCCAAAGTCAAAGCGCCCACAAGGCCAAGCGCCACCCCGCTTCAATGGAGGTAATAATAACATGATCAAGGGATGTGTGAATCACGTCACGACAGAGGAAGTGCAAGCCACCCCCGAAGTTATCATCGGTATATTTTCGGTCAATTCTGTTATTGCATCAGTTTTATTTGATTTTGGAGCCACACACTCATTCGTATCAAAACAATTTGTGGGGCAACATAACATGAGGGTAGAGAACCTTAGCAATGCTATGATAATTACTATCCCTGATGGTCGGATGCCTGCTCAGCAATATAGTCCACAGTGTCCATAGAAATCCAACGGATTCCTTTTCTGGCTAATGTCATCCTTCTGGACTCCAAGGACCTAGACATCATCCTAGGGATGAATTTTCTGACCTGCCATCAAGTGGTTTTGGATTGTGCCTGCAGAACCTTCACTTTGAACAACAGTCCAGACCAGCTTGGAATCTACTACGCTCACCCTGCCATGACCTAACATTAACACCTGAACCAAATTCATCTTGAGGAAATCCCGACGGTCAGAGAGTATGCAGACGTATTCCCACAAGAGCTGCCTAGAATGCCACCCCAACAGGAAATTGAGTTCCAAATCAATCTGGTGCTCGGTACCATGCTTATCTCTAAGAGGTTGTATCGGATGGTCGCTAATGAATTGGTAGAAGTAAAGAAGTAAATGGAAGAACTAAAGGAGAAAGGGTACATCCACCCGAGCACATCTCCATGGGGAGCACCGGTGAAATTTTTTGAAAAGAAAGACAAGACCAAGCGTATGTGTGTAGACCACCGTGCTCTCAATGAGGTCACCATCAAGAACAAATACCTGTTACCCCGCATTGACGACTTGTTTGATCAACTAAAGGGAGCCTCGGTGTTCTCCAAGATCGATCTATAATTCGGGTATCATTAGTTGTGGATCCAAAAAGAAGACATCCCCAAAACGGCTTTCATCAGATATGGTTTATACGAGTGTACAGTATTGTCGTTTGGATTGACCAATGCTCCGGCCTTCTTCATGAATCTGATGAATAAAGTGTTCATGGAATATTTGGATAAATTCATGGTCGTCTTCATCGATGACATCTTAATCTATGCAAAGACAGAAGAAGGACATGAGCAGCATTTACGCATGACTCTGGAGAAACTCCGGGAACATCAACTATACGCTAAGTTGAGCAAATGTGAGTTTTGGTTGCCTGAAGCGAAGTTTCTTGGCCATGTTGTTTTCGCATAGGGCATAGCACTAGATCCCGCCACTATCGAGTCCGTCACTAAGTGGAGCCAGCCTAAGACGGTCGCACAAGTTTGCAGCTTCCTGGCACTAGCAGGGTATTACTGACGATTCGTTGAAAATTTCTTGACGATACCTCGGCCCATGACCCAGCTGCTCAAGAAGGAAGAAAAGTTTGTGTGGTCACCGCAATGTGAGGAAGCCTTCCACACCCTTAAAGAGAAACTAGTATCACCGCCAGTACAGGTTTTACCTGATATCCATACGGACATCCAGGTGTACTGTGACACGTCCCGACTGGGTTTGGGTGTGCATGTTAATCCAATAAGGGCATGCTGTAGCTTATGCCTCGTGCTAGCTGCATTCGCATGAAAGCAACTATCCCACTTATGACCTCGAGTTGGCAGCAGTAGTGCATGCTCTGAAATTTTGGCACCACTACTCATCGGGAATCGATGCGAGATATATACTGATCACAAGAGCCTAAAATACATCTTCACCCAACCAGATTTGAATATGCGATAGAGAAGATGGTTGGAATTGATCAGTGATTATGATATGAGAATTCATTATCACCCAGGGTAAGCCAACGTGGTGGCTGATGCACTAAGCAAGAGAAGCTATTGCAACACCGTTCACCTAAACCAGTGCTCGTCTGTTCTATGCAAAGAGATGGAAGGCTTGAACCTTCACATTGTCTATCAAGGCTCTCTGGCGATGCTGGAAGCTAAGCCCTTGCTTCTAGACCAAATCCGGGAAGCACAGAAGAATGATCTGGATATCAAGGAACTACAAAAGAATATGAGAAGAGGAAAGGCAAGCGGTTTCGTGGAAGACGAATGAGGTGCTGTCTGGAATGGTGAGCGCCTTTGTGTTCCCAATAACCCAAAAATAAAGAAACTCAATATTCCATCGACCCTGGAAGCACCAAGATGTACTTAGATTTGAAAACTAAGTATTGGTGGGTCAGCATGGAGCGTGAAATCACCAAGTTCATTGCATTATGTGATGTACGCCAGAGCATCAAAGCAGAACATTACAGACCCGCAGGGTTACTTCAGCCGCTCCAGATCCTGGAATGGAAATGGGAGGAGATTGGAATGGATTTCATCATGAGCCCTCTCCACACTCAAGGTGGTTATGATTTGATTTGGGTCATGGTCGACAAGTTGACCAAAGTGGCGCATTTCTTTCCCGTCAAGACAACTTACTCTGGCAGCGAGATAGCAGGACTCTACTTCGCACGCATATTTTGTCCCCATGGTGTGTGCCCAAGAAGATAGTATCTAATTGAGGCAATCAATTCACCTCTAAGTTCTAGCAGAAATTGCAAGAAGAATTGGGAACTTGTTTCAACTGCAGCACTGCTTATCACCCCAGACAGAAGGTTAGACCAAAAGAATCAATCAGATTCTCGAGGACATGTTTCAAGCTTGTGTCCTTGATTTTGGGAAAATCTAGGACAAGAGTCTCCCTTATGTAGAGTTTTCGTACAATAACAGTTACCAGTACAGCTTGCCGATGTCCCCTTACGAGGTTCTCTATGGGGGAAAGTGCAGAACGCCGCTCCTATGGGATCAAACCAGGGAACGAGAAGTTTTTGGGACCAATATTCTCAGAGAGGTAGAAGAGAAGGTTAAGATCATTCAGAAGAACCTGAAAGTGGCTCAATTCGGACAAAAGAGCTATGTTGACAACCGCCGAAGGGATCTCGCTTTCGAAGCTGGAAAATATGTGTACTTGCGCGTTATCTCACTCAGGGGAGTCAGAAGATTCAACACGAAAGGGAAACTTGCTCCCAGATACGTCGGGCCCTACAAGATCCTAAGCAGAAGAGGAGAAGTTGCCTATCAGCTTTACTTACCCACATCACTAGGGAGTGTTCATGTCGTGTTCCATGTCTCCCAACTCAAGAAGTTTTTGTGAGTACCCACAGAACAGACCAATCTTGCACATATTGAGATCCAAGAAGATTTGACCTATGCGGAGAAGCCTACTAAGATTCTGGACTCCATAGGGAGGCATACGCGCAAACGGGTCATCCGCTTTTGCAAAGACCAGTGGAGCTAATCTTCGGCCCCTCCTCTCCCCCGACGGGTTATAAACGGTGCCCATAGCCCCCTCTCCCCCTTGCCCTTGGCGCCCGAACGCCACGCACTCCCCACCATCGGGGCCACCTACGGCCACCACTAGGCATCGGCCGGGACCTCCCCAAGCGCCGTTGGGGCCGTCTCCAGCCACCGCTAGCTTCGCTGTCCCCATCCACACCTCGTTTGCGCCTCCGTTGCATTCGGTGAGCACCAAACCTCTGTCTCTGTCCCTATCCCAAGCCGGCAACTCCTTCTCCTCGTTGTCATATGCCTCCGCCGCCTCCCCTTCGCGGCGTGCGCCTGCGCCCGCCTCCTTTCACATCCCCGCGCCGCGTGCCGCTGCCACCCGGCCCTGTGAGCCATCTCCGTGCACCCGGCTCATGGCGGACCGAGGGGCTGATCCGTGGGGCCCACTCGGTGCACCCGGTTCACCCCTCTATCTCTAGTACAAAATATAAATAAAAAGAAATAAATTCACAAATTCATAAAATGCCAATTAAACAACATATAAACTTCAAATGGCCATATCTTGACTATTTGAACTCGCAATCGACTTGTTCAAATTGATATTTTTTCCTTAAATAGTGTAGAACCCATTTTTATGTGTTGTTATTCCTTCTTATATGGTGTTATTTATTGTTTGGGCCTCTTTTTCTTTGCGCTGTCATGTAGACGCTGTCGTTCCGGAAGAACCGCTCTACCTCGCGGTGCAACATCAATACTTTGGCAGCGAGCAAGGCAAGTCATGTCACTTTTGATCTTATTGCTGCCCCACTATTGTCAAGTTACGTTGATTTCAAATTATTACTGTTTTAATTAGCCGTACCATTGCTCCCTTGGTTATAGCCTTATTAGTTATAATATTATGCCCTTGACAACCCTACACTGCTGGCGAACTCATCTTTAGCCCCGGTTTGCAACCCATTTTAGTTCCGGGTATGCAACTTATCTATATATAAGTAAATACATACACATAAGAGTAATATATATTTGTATTGCATCACGTATATATAATTGCTGGTATATACTACTTATGTACAATGGAAATTTACTTATAAACATGTACAATCGATGTTAATGTCTAATATTCCATTATATATTACAAACTAGGACAATTCATCTTGAGGAATGGGTCTTGCGTCGTCGTGGAATTCTCCCGCTGGATTAATAATTTCATCCATAACAAATCCCATGAGTTGTTCTTGAACAACCTTGATGTAATCCTCGTTGGGGAGTTGGTCCTTTATCCACATAATCTATCGTTTTCAAAAAAATGAGATATGAATATATTAAATCAATGAGAAGAGTGTAAATAATGTACGTGCAGGTGTTTACATACTTCGATACCCTTATCAGTGTTAATGGCGTGTGCCTTGCGGTGAATAAATTCACAAACATAGTAGCCGCATAAGTTGGTTTCCTGTTCCTGTCATAAACACTAAAGTAGAAACTTATGAAATATTTTTAATATCGAATAAATGGGATTTATAATTTTGGACCATGTACGTACCAAAAATTTCATCCGCACCAACAATTCTTCCTTGAATTCCCAACGGACATTTGCATGGAATCCTGCCCATACCCTGCAGTTGCAAACGAATTAATGACGCTTCGATCCACACAGTAGCGATAGCAGCAATCATAAAGAGAGTACTAGTGGATCATATTACCTGTTAATCATGTGAATGATATCGTCGAAAGCATCTCTATATTTGCGCATAGAGTCCACGACAATAATTTGGCCTTTGGTAATCTCTATGACAAAGAGGACCTAGTGGAATCTACAGAATTCATAAAATATGATATACATATCAATTTATAAGAACAAGAAGGAAGTTGCTACAATAACAGGTAAAAACTCACTTTGTGTTGTATGGCAATATTATGTACTCCTTGAAATGTTGCTGCACCAAGAATTTGTAAATGTTATTCTCGGTTTCCACTGACCAGTGTTCTAAGGTCTTCTCATTGATTATGTATGGGTCCATGAAACCATACTTGAAGTATCCTTCTTTCTGGCATCTTTGAATCTCGATTCTATGGTGAAAAAAATACGTTAAGTTTTTTATGTCACATATGACGGGCAAATGAATGACATTAAATTAAATGACACTTACAGAACCCAGCAACTCATAAGAGAGACGTCAAGGGCATCTTGATGGTATATGTCGTGGCAATCGTCCCAACATATCCACATATCGTATGTCCCACGGAAGAAATGTTCATTTCTAACCCTTGCCACGAACATTATCCTACCCTTAGCTGATTGACTCATGTACCATTCATGGAATCGGTACATCTGTGTAGAGAGCTTGGAGACCAACTCTGGCTTGACAAGTGGTTTGCCAAGTACGTAGTTGCGTTTAAGTTCTGCGCACTCTATAGGGGTCGTCCCCAGCAGTTGCTCCTTGCTCAAATTTGTTTCAGCCATAAATTGTTGTAAACTGAAGTCGTAGTCCGATGGCATCGGCTAAACCATTTGTTTCTTTTGCGTTCCAAACTGGGGGACAGTCTTTGCCTTTGTCCTTCTTTTCCCAAAGGACTGTTGAATTGAGCAGTCGTAGTCCAGGGATTTCCAGCTCGAGATTCTCAAAGCCTAGGACCACCAGCTCGAGATCCCATCTTGCTGCACTTGTATGGCCATGCCCTTTGCCACCTTCATGAGAATCGATGTTAATTAGTAATTAACACATGCACAAACATTCACAATTTACAAGCCAGATATCATAAAACTAGGAGCATACTTTGATTGATATGTTCCAGAACGGAATATGCAACACACACGGTGTCCGCTCCGTGATTTCATCCAGAGGGCAGGGTGGTTCGTCCACAGCTAGCCTTGCTGCAGTGTCGATGCTATGTTCCCCTACTTGCCCTGTAAAAGCACAGCTGCTTCGATTTCTTGAGGGGCTCACCATGACGTGAGGAACATACGCCTTGGTCTACTAGCTCCGCTGTTCACTTAAGCATTGGTCCACCTGTCTTGCCACCTCCTCTTGCAACCATGCATCGTGAGTCGCGACCTTAAATTCCAGACCTGCCAATTTCACATATGTATCTCTCTTGCTCCTCATGCGACTCCGGTACATGTGGATGTCCTCTTTGGACCCATACTTCCATGGAACCATGCCTTTTCCGCGCGTTCGTCGTGCTCCGGATTTTCCAGTGCGAGCATAAGCTCGTCCTTCTCTCTGTCTGGATGGAATTGTCCCTTAGAAGACGCCTCTAGGGCATCCATGAGACGGTGAGCTGCTTGGCGTATGTCATCACCAAAGATCAGGGAGCCATCACCGGGATTCAGTGTCCCCCCATGAGCATAGTACCAATGATTTGATCGTTCAGGCCAATCAACTGTGGCTAGAACGATTCCTCTTCTGGCTAGAGCATCCTCCATTCACTACTACGGAAACAGTTTTTCGTGGCGGCCATTTTGGGTCTTCGCTGGCGGCAATTGGGGCCGCCACAAAGCAAAGGCCAGTAAAGATCAAGATATTCGCTAGCGGTTATAGACTGCCAGTAAAGAAATATCTTCGCTAGCGGTCGTTTTATGTCGGCCGCCAGAGAAGAACTATTATCTCTGGCGGCCAATTTACGTCAGCCGCCAGCGAAGCCATATCTTCACTAGCCGCTGGCTTAAGACAGCCGCCAGCGAAAATGTTCTTCTCTGGTGGCTTACACTCTTTTTGGACACGTGGCCCGCTAGGAAAAAAGCCCATCAGTTTCTGGAAAAGACACATGGCCCGCCAGTAAAAATAGGGCATCGTCCTATTTTTGACACGTGGCCCGCCTGCGAAGATGCAAAACCACTTCAACAAATATCTCCAAATATCAAAACCAACCAACACATATGCCAAATGTTCATCATGAAATAATAATCAAACACACTTTGATTTTACAATCTCCTCCTTGAATGACACATTGGCAAACCCACAAAAATTTGTTTTGGTGTTTGGAAAAATAAAAACAAAGAAGTGGTAAAAAGCATCGGAGTGCTCAAAAAAATTCAAAAGAAAAATTCTCTCACTTTTGAAAAGAAAAAAATTTCCTGAAATGAAAAACATGTCTCTTCCCCCCTTTAACAATGATTTCATCAAGCATTTGCATTATGTTCATCATATTATCAAGATCTTTGAAATATACCAAGAGCTATTCATATACATGTATTATAATACAAAGAAGAGAAATTCATCAACTAAATAACAAGCATGCACTGGAGTATAATCATGAACCTAGATATTACATTTAAGCTCAAATGAACAATCAAAATTCATAATTTCAAACGATTTATAATGCAACATATATGCGGTAGTACATAGATTGAACGAAAAATCCTTTACACATATATTCATTGCATTATTACTCTTTCTCAAATTAACTTAGTCAAAATAACTTTCAGCATTTATTTGAGCTTTTTGTGCTCATTTAGACATTGAACATTAAAATCTCTCAATTATTCCGGGTACATCCTTGTCATCAAGACTGTTTCCAAGGATTTGATATTCATATTTTTCTCTTAAACAAGCAATATTCGCACTTGCGGCATTTGGAACAAAGAGCAATTTGAGGAATAACAAAACAACAAGCATATATATAAACATTTGTCATCCAAACTAGGCACTAGTTTCAGCATTGCATACTTTTTTAAGTCAAGTAAAAGAATTAGTGTCATGCATCATCTCCCCTAAAAGCAATATCTAAGCCTCATAAAAATACTAGAACACACACAAGCTATACTAGTGACAAACTTAATCATCAATATACATTAGGCATCTAACAAAGCTCTATTTTTCTCTTTTTCTTTTTATTTTCAGATTTGCTTGATACAAGCAAAAACACAAGCTCCCCCTCAAAACATGCCAAAAGGATGAATAATTTCCAATTGCTTTATGAAAATATCAGCAAGTTGTAACTTTGTGTCTAAAAACTTCAATTCAACATCTCCCTTCTCAACATGATCGCTCAAAAAGTGAAGCGAATATCAATGTGCTTTGTGCGTGAGTGTTGTACAGGATTCTTAGCAATATTAATAGCACTTGTGTTGTCGCAAAAGAGAGAAACTTTATCAAAAGCATGACCATAATCTTTCAAAGTCGTATAAGCGAAATAATCTAAGAACAACAACTAGCAGTAGCAACATATTCAGATTCAGCAGTTGATTGAGTAACACTAGATTGTTTCATAGAAGACCATGCAATCAACGAAGTACCAAGAAAATGATATGCTCCATTACTACTTTTTCTATAAATTCTACAACCAGCAAAGTTAGCATCGGAATAACCACTCAAGCATATAGATGATGAAATAAAATACCAAATTCTAAATTCAAGAGTACGATTCAAATACCTCATAATCCACTTGACCGCTTGACGATGCGAAGTACGTGGAGAAGCTTGAAAACGAGCACACAAACACACAACAAATTGTAGGTCTGGCCTTGAAGCAGTAAGATACAACAAACATCCAATCATACTTCTGTACTCTTTTTGATCAGTAACTTTACCATCTTCATCAGGATCCAACACAACAATATAACCAATTGGTGTAGAAATTGGCTTGCAATTCTCCATCTTGATACGTTGTAGAAGATCTTTGGTGTATTTTGTTTGATGCACAAACGTCCCTTGAGGTGTTTGCTTAATTTGCAATCTCAAAAAGTACGATAACTTACCTATCATGCACATCTCAAATTCCCTGCGCATTGTGTCAGCAAACTCCACAACCAAAGTGTGAGATGGACAACCAAAGGTGATATCATCCACATAAATCTGAACAAAAAATTGATTATCACCATTTGTTAGAACAAAATGAGTTTTATAAATCTTTCCCATTTGAAAATATTTTTCAAGCAAAAAGTTTTTAAGTCTATCAAAGCACGCTCCAGGTGCTTGTCTCAAACCATACAAAGCTTTTGACAGTCTAAAAACATAGTTGGAAAAATCAGGATTTTTGTAACCCAGTGATTGTTTAACATAAACTTCTTCCTGTATAAAGCCATTTAGAAAAGAAATTTTAGCATACATTTGATACAATTTAAAACCTTTTCAAGCAGCAAAAGCCAACAAAAGTCAAATTCCTTCAATTATAGCAACAGGAGCAAAAGTTTCATCAAAATCCAAACCCTCCACCCAAGTAAAACCTTGAGCAATAAGTCTAGCTTTATTTCTCATAATCAAACCATTCTCATTTTGTTTATTTTTAAAAACCCATTTAGTTCCAATAATATTATGACCAGAAGGAGGTTCAACTAAAGTCCAAACTTTGTTTCTTTGAAAATTTTCAAGTTCTTCATGCATGGCATTAATCCACGAGTGACATTTTTGGGTTGAAAAGAAGCTACAAACATAGAATTTGCAGGAACATCATGAGCTGTTATCTTATACCTTGTAGTACTTTCAACTGGATTACTGATGATTTGTTACGGTGGACGTTGTCGTTCAATATGCACAGGAGCGGTGACTTCAGAAGCTATTTCACATTCTGTACCTTCTCTTGTTGATGTTGTAGCCTCTGAAGGTTCATTGGAATCAGCGCTACCAGAACCCGAAGCGAACCCACCTGACCGGTCTGGCTGCGACTCCTTTGTCGGTCTGACCGACGGTGTCCCAGCAGTCTAACCGGCTGAACCAGCCTCATCTTCATCGTCCCTTTCATCCTCAAAAATACAACCATCCTCCTACTGAACATGTGACAATGTTCCTGTAATTTCTGGTGTAGTACCTAGACTAGCCTCATCCAAAGTGACTTCACACATCTCAAGAATTTTGTTAGTCTCTAAAACAAGTACACGATAACATTTGCAGTATATCCAAGAAGTATTCCATTAGTAGAGCGTGCCTCAAATTTATCCAAAATTTCAGATTTCAAGACAAAGAACTAGCAACAAAAACACGCAGATGTGAAACTTTGGGTTGATGTCCAAATCGAAGCTCATAAGAAGTTTTTCCAAGTATAGATCTCAAGAAAACACGATTGAAAATAGAACATGCAATGTTAACAGCTTCAACCCAAAATTTTTTAGGAGTGTGATATTCATCGAGTATTGTCCTTGCCATCTAAACCAAAAAACTATTTTTTTTTCAACAACACAATTTTGTCAGGAACCCAAGGAGAACAAATTGATGTTCAAGACCTTTTTCATTGCAAAATTGTTTAAAAGATGCATTTTTAAACTCACTACCATTACCACTTCAAATTGTTTTCAAAGAACCAGGAAATTCAAGAGTCAAACAAATATAGAATCTCCGAAAATAATCGAAAGCCTCATCCTTAGTTGCCATAAAAAAACCCAATAATATCTAGAATAATCGTCAACAATAACCAACACATAATACTTTCCTCCAACAGATGGCATTCTAGCTGGACCAACAGTGCTTATATGTTGTAAGAGCTGTCCTGGTGCATCTGTAATCACAGAAATAATAGGAGCATGTGAAGAAGCAACTATCTTAGCATGATGACATGGTGAATAAACCAAATCAAGATCTTTGTTAACTTAGGAAAATCATGAACAACATCCAAACCACTAATCCTAGTGAGATGATCAAAACCAACATATCCAAGTCTACGATGCCAAACATTAAATCTCTATTAAACTTAGCAACCAAACATGTGACCTCAAACGAAACAGGATTTCAAAGTCAGCTTTAAAAACTCTTCCATCGTGAGAAATAACCAACACAGAATCTCCAGATGAATCAAAGATTTTACTTCCAGTCTTCTTAAAGTGAACCTCATTGTTCTCATCAACAATTTGTGACACTGAAAGCAAATTATACTTTAAGTCCTCAACCAAAGTTACGTCTTTCAATACAAATTGGCAATTACCTTGACGGATCCCGTAGCAAGAATGACACTAGTAGAACCATCTCCAAAGATAATTGATCTAGTTCAGGATGCCTGTTTGAGGGGGGAGAACCAACTTTTATCACCGGTCATGTGCCGGGAACAACCGGAATCCACGATTCACACGTTCCCCTTCCTCGCCACAAAAGCCTACACACAAGCAGATGTCGAAGCCTCAGTACTGGGGTTAGCTAAAAGAAATTTAGGAAACCAGTACTGAGACACCCGACAAATAGATCCAATAGGCATATATCCACACGAGAAAATCGTAGAAGAATTTTTGGAAAAATCTCGCCGAATCTGGTATGACCGAAGTGGTCCAGCCGGTCTGACTGCTGCTATGTCTGCGGTATAACCAGGGGCCAGTCTGATCGAGGCATAGCTACCGGTCTGACCGGGCGCCGTCTGACTGATGGACCCACTACAATCTAACTAGTCTTCTGAAGTAAAACCAGATTTTTGCCACTTTGATTTTGCAAAAGCAATTTCTCTTTTCTTTTTCTGTTTACGAGCAAGTCTGAAATAAAATCCAACCAAATATCCATCTTTACCACAAAAAGAACAAATATACCTTTCACGAGAAGTAGATGGTTTGGAAATATCAAGTTTTGTTTCTTTTTGTGTAGAAGAAAGAGAGGGCACAATTCCAGCAGATTTAAAAATTGTTTTCTTGGGTTCAGGTTTTGTCAAAATTTTGCCTTGATTAGTTATGCTCAAAATAGTAGGTTGGTGTTAAGTAAAATAATCATCAGCATCAAAACCTATACCCCTATTGTAACTAGTCACTTTAAATTGATTCAAAATCATGTTATGTTCATTTTTACCATCAGAAAATCTTTCCAATGAACTTTTCAAGTAAAAAACTTCACTTTACAAATTGGCACAATTTTCACAATCAATCTTAACATCTTTTTCTTGCGACATCAAGAGGAAGAAAGCACTTCATGAGATTTCACAATATTGTCCATGTACCGAATGCGACCTAAGGCATATTTTTGTTTCATCTTGCTTAGTGTGCATGTTGAGCAATTCAACAGACTATGTTGTTGTTTTAACTTTTTGGCAAAAATAATGTTAAACATGGAACTAGCATAAAAAGCATTTTGATACTTTTTCAACAACTTTTTAGTTAAAAACAACTCATCCAAAGTGTGTCTGTGCTTGACGACTCCAAGAACAAACGAAGATTTTAATCTCAAATCATGTGAAGCATTGGCATCTCTTATTTTTGAAATCTCAGTCAGTAAAACCTCAAAATTGTTGCAATCATCATCATCGGTAATAAGAGATTTTAATCTAGCAATTTTAGAATTAAGTAGAATCAATCTTCCTCGTATAAACTCAAAACCCTATCTTTTCTCTCAACTCAACTTACATAAAATCAATACCGAGAAGCCTCAACCTCCCTCTCTATTTATATCCATAGGTCCATAGCGTAAAGCCACGAATAAAACTCATTCAAGAAGTCCTAATCCCTAGGAAACCTTCCCGTACAAGAGCTAAAATTTAGAAAACCAATCATAACAAATTTGGACTCCTTCCAAATTTGACTCTTCATCCCATACACATAAAATATCTCCATCATATGCCATATGGAATCTCCATCAACCATGTGCATTGTTCTTTAGCCGAATCATCCCGCATGATATCCCTGTAACATACCCAAAATTCTAAATTTCCACTTTTGCATCTAAAATATTGAAAATAATTTTTATGAATTAGAAACACTAAAATTTTCCTACAAAAACCCTGGGTGAGTCTATTAATACTAGTTTGATATACAACCTCGTGATTAATTTAAAACCTTTTTCTTGATAGCTCAAAGAAAGAAAATAAGACATAGTGTGTGCATGTAATTGCATGATGTATTGTTGAGATTTGAGTCCTTTTTCTTGTTTATGGATTTTACTAGCATTTCATATTAGGACTCATGAGCATTAACTTAAAAACTTGAAGCAAATACTTAATGTATATTTACAAGGATATATATATATATGAAATATATGAAGTTGAGTAACTAAAAGTATAAATCATGCCCAACAACATCATATTAGGTCAAGAATCATCTAAATATAATTTTACAATCATTTAATTATATTTTATAATAGGAAACATATATGTAAAGATAAGCTTAGTGAATATTTAAAAATAATTGGTGTAATATAAAATCATGGGGAAATTCATGTAGATACTATTTAATATATATATCTCACTGGAATTTTAGTATAATTTAATATGTACATTTGATACCCTAAATATTTAGTTCAAAACAGTTAAACTATTAATTAACTCTAAACCCTAATCGGCAAAACAAATATACATCTCATATGTGTATTTTATCACATGAAAATGCATAGGAATTATAATTTACTCAAATACTACTCTTTTTATCAGGAATTAAGATAAATTTTCCAGAATTTATTTTGTAGGTTTGGACCTTCTAAAAATTCAAATCAATTTCAGCTAAATTGAATTTCTTTATTTTCCTGAGATTAAAATATAGATTATTTTTGTGTGAAACCAAATAAAATGGAACCTAGGTATTTTTATATATCTCTAGAAAAATTCACCTTATTTTATTTTGCACAGAAATGAAGTTATGGAATTTTAAATAAGGGAGAAAGAAAATTAAATAGGGAAAAACCCTCATACTCTCTAGTACTGTGTCCACCAGTTTTCCTACCCTTTTCTCTCACTTTGCCCTGTTTACATCGGCTGGACACACATGGCAGTGAGACAAGCTAGCTGTACCTCTGTGCATTTGCTCCACCACTCAAGAGACAGCACAAAGAGACAGAGAGCGGGAGAGAGCGCAATGCCGGCGTGTTCGACGCGTGGCCAGGACGTGGCAGCCGCCGAGCTCACCCATATTCTCTCCTATCCGCGTCGCACGGCCCTTCTCTCCACTCCTGTGCCCAGGAAACCGAGAGGGAGAGTATCCAGTGCTCTATTTTCCTTCCATCCTCCTCGTCGGCCGTGGGAACGACGACAGCCGCCGTCACCGATAAGCCACGGTCCTCTCCATCTCTTCCACGATCCATGCTCACCTCTCCATGCCGAGCAAGTTTCCTTTTGACACTCCCCTGTTTCGCGCAGCCGAACGACGGGAACGCCACCATGCCGATGACGCTCTGGAGCGTGCCCCGAACCGTACCACCGGTGGCATCACCGTCAGGCTGCACCAATGAGACCACTGTGAACCGAGTTCTCTCACCACCACTACTGCCTCGAGATCCTCTTCAAAACCCCTCAGTAAATTTCATGAATCGTCCACCGACAAGGGAGATCGCCGTCATCTTCCCTAGCTCTGGCCAACCGACGCCGTCGCTGTTTTCTTCCACTCCGGTGAGCTCCAAGCCAATTCCTTGCTTTTACTCCATCCTCTAGTGGTTCCTAACCTCGGGAATATTTTAGTTTGGAAGGTTGTTAGCCGGTTTGTTCTACCGTCGCCGTGCCAATTCCGGAGTCGTTATCGCCATTCAAGCTTCGCCGACGCATGGGAGACGTTGAGTAAGTGTCCAAGGATCCCATAGTCTCATTTGCATTTATCAATTCGGCCGGATACGGTCGATGACCTAGTTGGCACTTGCAGCCCGAAAGCTGTCGCCGCTTTCACCGTTGCCACCGTCGACCATCACCAGTGACAAGCCGACCACCGTCGGGTGCGCAAGAGGCAGGAGCATCTTTCTACTTTTGGTTGCACCGGCCGAGGAACCGCCGTTTGCCGCCGATGCCATCCAACAGCTGCCAGTTGCCGCCTCAGCCTGCCCTGCGGCTGCTTTCTCTTCACCGAGCCTATGACAGGTGGGCCCCACTTCATTTAAAAGTCAGGGACCTTGTTTTGAGAATTTAAATAACTATAGGGTCCTATCTGTAAACACCCCCACACATATAACAGTCACAGGACTGCGGATTGATTTCAAGAAAACCAAAGGGCCTTTTTGAAAATTAAACAGATACTGCCATGTGGACCCATTCTAATTAAAATCTGGAAAGTATAAAGAAAATAACTAAAGCATTAATAATTAAACTGAAAATTGTGCAAACTTGCAAAATCCATATAAAATCAAATATAACTCATTTTGAGGTGAAACCAACTCCAGTAGGTTCATAAAATTGTAAACTTTAATATTGTACAATAAAATCCTATGCTCACAGTAGGATATTTATTTCTAAAATTTCAAATATGAAATAGTTAACATAGAACTTGTAAAATTTGTAGAAAGTTCATTTTTACTTCAAATGAAATGAACCAAATTTCTATAGACTCAGTAAAGTGTGAACTTTAATTTATTAAAATAAAATATGACACTCTTTGTACAGAAAATGTAACTAAAATTGTGGTATACACAATAACACTTATTTTGCAATTAGGTCTTGTATAATTCCTAGAAAATTACTAGTTAATCCCAAAATTACGAATCCACTGCTGTTCACTTTAGAATTATGTACCTTTTTCTCTGGATGAAAGGAATTTGACAAAACTACCTCCTAAAACAAATTTAAACAAATAACTAACTCTCTTTTTGTTGAACGTGTAAAATTCATAACTTTCAAAATAGCAATGCTAAAATAGAAATTTCTTCACCTAAATTCATTTTAGGATATGACTAACCCACTGAGGAATTCATGCATTTTATAGCATTTTGGATTTTTCGCATTATTTGGATGTTTATTTGTTTCGCACGTTATGATTATTTAGATTCCGATGTTCCGGAGTATGTGGAGCAAGATCCTGAATTTGAGTGCGATTTCTCACAGCAGACAGGCAAGCATCCAAGCATATAGAATCCCTATTTTGCTAAAATGATTTGGTTGCAAAAGAATATATATGCATGTGTTGATTTACTGCAAAATTATCGGTATGGGTTAGATTTGGTTATACCTAATTGCTGCATATCCTTCCTTGTTTCGTTGTTGCCATTTATCCTTGTAACCTCGGGATAGAGATATTTGGGAATGTTTTATTGTTTCACCGATGCTTAGCCATGCTTAGGCTTATTAGTGTTAAAAATCGATAGAAGGAGCTATCGATTGAACTTATTCACTATTTGCGATTTATGGGCATAAAATCTGACCACTTTCACTAAATGGTTCATATGGTAAATCTGCTTTAACTTGGACGAGTGATAGGGCGATGAAGGGATTGTAGTTTTCCCTGATGCAAGTAGCCTCGTCTAGGTTGTTAAGGACCGAGCATGTTGACCTCTATTCAAGCACCTTACGTACTACCACACGTCGGTATCAGACGGCTTGACTTAGTACTACGTTGCACTATGATCATCTACGCTACGCTGGTCAATCGTGAGGATGGTTCTTCCTTTGGAGTGCCCGAGAGTGCCGTGTTTTGGCCAGGGGTTTCTCCCACGATGGTGAGCCCGCCTTAGCCACATCACACACGCACATGGCTAAGTCGTCGGGGGCCTAGGCGTAGTTTAGGTTGTTGGGGTGTGACTAGGAAAGGGCATGTTATGAACTCGTATCACTTGTGAGTAACACCTGTGTGCGTGTAAAGCATTTGATCCTTCATTTCGTGTGGGTAAAGATGTACCCCTCTGATCAGAGTAAAACTATTCGAATAGCCGTGTCCACGGTTACAGGACGATCGCTTGATGTGTTAGCTCATCTATGTTAGCATCAAACAGGGTTAAATGGGTTGGATTAGTTTTGGATATGGAATAGATATGTTGTGAAGCCATAGTTGGACAATGGAAGTCCAGGGTTGGTGATGAGAGCACAGGTTGTGCTTATTTGTGATTGAATTTCAGATTATGCTAAGTTGGAAAATTTATATTTGCAACTTGTTATTTGCTGAACTAAATTAGCTTTTATGCAAAACTTGAACTATTATGCCATCTTCTAAGGTAGAAGCTTGTATTCTCCTTTGTTCTATGTATATATAATAATGAGTAAGTCTTGCGAGTACATTCTTGTACTTAACCCGATATCTGTAATTTCAGAAGAGGACGTTGGAGAACTTGATTGTTCTTACTACCCTACCGAGGGCGGTGAGGGTGGTGAGTAATCTTTTCCGCTTGACTCTTGCCCCGGTTGGTTGCCTTGTGGCATGGTTGGCAAACCACGGGTCCTACTTTTGTTTAAGTGAATTTATGAAACTTCCTCTGCTATAGTTTGTGTTGTAAGATGGGTTGCCGAATCCCATTATGACATATGTATACTGCTGTCTTTTTATCTACCTTTATGCATTTGTGATGTTTATCAATTGCTTGCGATGAAAGTGCGAGGCTAGTCGCTTTTCCTGGGGATTAGCTAAGCATGAGTATGAATTCTGAACAATTGAGATGTTGTAGAGCTCTTGCAATTTGAGTCAAGTCTCCTGAGATGTGTAACATATCTGGTCGTCGCCTTCGTGTGGTTTGACGGGCATGTCTCAGGCTGAAGGTTACTGGCATGCAGAGTCCTAGCAATATCTCCTTTGCTCATTATTCGGCATTATGGATTTTATATCTAATGGTGTTAATTTGTGATCATGGGCACATTGAGATATGAGTGGCTATTTATGCGTGTATGGATCCCACTCATTCAAAATTATGTGGTGGTCACAAATTGCATTGGACGGTATAATTTTCGGGTGCCCACAGCGGTTGGTATCAGAGCAATGCTGACCGTAGGCTAAAGTTTAGCTTGGTGATTTGAAAAGAATTTGAAAAGATTCAACTTAAATTATTTGTGAAAACCTTTAGGATGTGTGATCCTTTTTACTTCTTATCTCATTTTAGAGTCCATACTCTCCTTACTCTCATTTTAACCTCCTTACTATGATTTTAGCTGCAAAGTAAATCTCTACTTCTCTCTTTCAAATGTTAGACCGATATAAAAGCCGGTAAAAATTGTACAATGAAGTGTAATAAACAGTGCTTTACTTACTCATGAACTCACCATAAAAGTTTTTCAACTTTCAAATGTTTATGACTCCTTTTCCCAAATTTAAAGCATCAACAAGACGTGTTCTGGAATTCTGGACCAACTGCTATTCAAGAATTTATACAGAAAGTTCCACTGACTATTTTCATTTGCCAATTTTTCTGGAGATAACCAACTGTACCAGGAAGCTAGATAAAAATTGCCAAAATTTTATCTCTTCTGTAGGCCTCTCTAAAAATTCATGAATTGGCTGCTGTCCTGCAGTCCTAAAAATTTCAGACTCTAGTATTCTGAGAGATAAAATGTACAACCATTAAGAATACATCAAATAAATTATCAAAGGGTACTCCCAAGTGAATGATGCTCGTTAGAAATCTATCTTGTAGTGGCTATTTTTGATTGTTGGTTTATTTGGTTCTTTGTTCCATGTGGTTGATGCTTTTGACCCACTTGATTGATCGCATTGGAAAACTATGTCGATTTCATGCTTCTTGCTCGGGCTGTAAGTAGAGTGAGCTCGATTGGTTGTTAATGGATTTTCAGTTGATGCATCATGGCATGATAGGCTAACCCAGTAGACCTCATGAATTATTGTGTGATTTTTGAACATTTGCATCATAAGGTAATAATTCAAGTAGTGTGCATAACTGTGTACTAAACTCTATAGACAGCTGCATTCATGATTTTGTATAGCCTAGAACATAAGAGATAAAATGTGTATCTTTTGGCCATAGCTTGTATACATACCCAGTAGGCTCCATGAATTTTTGTAGAATTTTTGAATCCTTGCTTCATGGTTTAAAAATTCATATAGTACTACATGGTCATGTCCTGAAATCTGTAGGTAGTCTGATTGTTGAATTTGTGTAGCCCAAACTAAAAGTAATAAAAATTTGTTTTCTTCTGGGTAGCTTTACAACTTTAACATGCATCTCCCTGATTTTTGTCCAAATTTTTGCACCTTTAGAGTTTGATATAAAAATTCGACAAACACATCGAACAATCTGTTCCAGCACTGCATGACCTATCCTCTCTCTTTTTCATAAGACGAACCACTTGTCCAAAAATTACAATTCCTTCCCAGGATTAAGAAGACTTTGCAGGCAACTTGAATATAAAATTTTTTCCATTTTATCACTTCTCTACCCTAGTTGTTACCTACTGTTTTCATCTCAGAAGTGTGTAGGATAGAGCTAAGCATGTGAAAAATTTTAGTTTTTCACTAAGACTTTTGTTCAGCATTATCCCCAAATTCTTTTTAAAATTTTAAGGGGGGTAGTGTATCACCATAATCTGAACCTATTAGTAAATATTTTGAAAATTTTCATGCCTCCATAAATCCAAAAATAACTATCTTGATTTGAAGCAAGCTATAAACAAAACTAAGGATTTGAGTTGAGAAGGCTCAATATGCAAAATTTTGTGCCCCTTTATGGTTGGATGCAAAATTGTGTGAATTGCAGCTACTCACAAGTATTCCTTTAATAAAATGAAAGTAATTTCTAAAATTAATAAAGTTTGTAATTGACATATATTTTGAACACTTCTCTAGAATGACCTATTCATCCTAAAATCCTAATTTCTTCCTACAACAAAGAAAACTTTGTTAGGAACTTGAATTTTAAAATTTTGTTTGATTTCACCCCCACTCCAGCTTGGTCATTAGGCTATATTTTGGTGCACAGGACCAACCTGTTATCGCATAGCTGGTTTATTTAGTTTTTACCAAACCACTAGACTAAAACTTTTTAAATTTTAAGGGGGGTAGTACCTTATCTGATCTTGTAATCTTATAATCTTATATCCTATGAAGGGTTGTAAATTTTCTTATGGCCATTGTAAGGCTTGAGTTGGATTAATCCTTCAAGAACAATTTTCCCAAAAGATTGTATGTCCATGACTCATTCCCTATTATAAGTTTCCTATGAACCATATTTATTCCTCTAATCTTAACCTTCTTGTACTCTTGGAGAGGGTAACTGTTACTGACCAAAACATTTCCATGAGGGTACACCATGATCACTTTACAGCATACCTGTTTGGTTATACTTCAATCTGCCAGGTTTATTCGCCCACATGTTCATTGATCGCTGAGGAGACCTCCACTATGTACTATGTGTACAATAGTTGTTAGGAATTTCCTCCCTGCAATAACTTGTCATATAGATGTAAAACCAATCCGAGGCTTGTAAATGTGAAATTTTCCTAATTAGTTAGTTTATTACCCTAAACAGAAAGGTAGGGAGACTTCAGCTTAATCAAGCCATGCTACCACCACAACCTACAAACCAACCGGTTGAACCAAAAAGGATTGTTCCATGGCATGTATGCAATACAAAATATTTTTCATACGCATTAAATCATGTCATACATACATCGCATCATTCATTCATCATGATATCATAGCATACATCCATGCCTTTTTGAGGAAAAAAGTTATTGCTAAATATGCCATCTAACAATTTGCTATCTACCATGACCCAAGTACGTGAATGTATATAATGAGATATAACCCGACCTTGTCCCAATTATTCATGTTCCAACATTCCAATTTTCCCAGGTGAGTGATTCAATGAACCATGCCATGTATTATGACTACCATGTATCCCCAATTATGTAAGACCTTTATGGATGGATGTAATAGTAATTAGAGACTTATTCCCTATTTTCCCGATTACCGGGCTTGCTGTTCTGAAATTTTCCAATTGCCAAAAATGAGCTCAGCAATGCGAGGTCATGACTGTAATGTTTAAAGTTTTGTACCTAGCCATAACCTTAACATGCTAATTGTAACCAACTAATAACCCTTGACCGAATGTGAATTCGACAAGATTGGATTGCGACCATAGGTCTTGCAAAGTCGTATCTTGATATTTTGACTACCTTTAGGATACGCCTTTCCAACAGATTATATACTTCATGAACTATGCTCGCCATAACCGAATAAACACCGCTCTTTTCCCAGCCAAACTAAGACTCTTGTTACCTTAACTGCAGCAAGTCGATAATACAACTTAAAAAGTTTTTATAAACTCATTCCTTTGATTAAAGAAGTGTGCATAGCATGACCAACTAATATTTCTTTTGAAATGTTAAATCTAGTATGTTTAAAAAGATTTTCCAAATAACCAAAAACTGATAATGATATATCGTTATCAGAAGATTAACCTACACCTGACCATCTTTTTCACCCACAACCCGACGCAAATCAAGGGGACGAGATTTATTTTAAGGGGGGTAGATCTGTAACATACCCAAAATTCTAAATTTCAACTTTTGCATCTAAAATATTGAAGATGATTTTTATGAATTAGAAACACTAAAATTTTCCAACAAAAACCCTGGGCGAGTCTATTAATACTAGTTTTGATATACAACCTCGTGATTAATTTAAAACCTTTTTCTTGATAGCTCAAAGAAAGAAAATAAGACATAGTGTGTGCATGTAATTGCATGATGTATTGTTGAGATTTGAGTCCTTTTTCTTGTTTATGGATTTTACTAGCATTTCATATTAGGACTCATGAGCATTAACTTAAAAGCTTGAAGCAAATACTTAATGTATATTTACAAGGATATATATATATATATATGAAATATATGAAGTTGAGTAACTAAAAGTATAAATCATGCCCAACAACATCATATTAGGTCAAGAATCATCTAAATATAATTTTACAATCATTTAATTATATTTTATAATAGGAAACATATATGTAAAGATAAGCTTAGTGAATATTTAAAAATAATTGGTGTAATATAAAATCATGAGGAAAATTCATGTAGATAATATTTAATATATATATCTCACTGGAATTTTGGTATAATTTAATAAGTACATTTGATACCCTAAATATTTAGTTCAAAACAGTTAAACTATTAATTAACTCTAAACCCTGATCGGCAAAACAGATATACATCTCATATGTGTATTTTATCACATGAAAATGTATAGGAATTATAATTTATTCAAATACCACTCTTTTTATCAGGAATTAAGATAATTTTTCCAGGATTTATTTTGTAGGTTTGGACCTTCTAAAAATTCAAATCAATTTCAGCAAAACTGAATTTCTTTATTTTCCTGAGATTAAAATATAGATTATTTTTGTGTGAAACCAAATAAAATTGAACCTAGGTATTTTTATCTATCTCTGGAAAAATCCACCTTATTTTATGTTGCACAGAAATGAAGTTATGGAATTTTAAATAAGGGAGAAAGAAAATTAAATAGGGAAAAACCCTCATACTCTCTAGTACTGTGTCCACCAGTTTTCCTACCCTTTTCTCTCACTTTGCCCTTGTTTACATTGGCTGGAGCCACATGGCAGTGAGACAAGCTAGCTGTACCTCTGTGCATTTGCTCCACCGCTCAAGAGACAGCACAAAGAGACAGAGAGCGGGAGAGAGCGCGACGCCGGCGTGTTCGACGCTTGGCAAAGACGTGGCAGCCGCCGAGCTCACCCATGTTATCACCTATCCGCGTCGCACGGCCCTTCTCTCCACTCCAGTGCCTAGCAAACCGAGAGGGAGAGCATCCATTGCTCTATTTTCCTTCCATCCTCCTTGTCGGCCGTGGGAACGACGACAGCCGCTGTCACCGATAAGCCACGGTCCTGTCCATCTCTTCCACGTGTAGGATCGAAACAGAGTAATCCAACCTACCAGAGGGGGGGTGAATGGTAGGGAAGACCAAAAACCAAAACATTAACCAAATCACAAATTACCTCTAAAATCCAATGAAACCAATCTGGAAAAACAAAATCAATCTCAAGAACAAGATCGTACTACCGCTGTCAATGTACTGCCGGTCACACCGCTGTGTAGCCGCCGGTCAGACCGCCGCCTTGCCTCCGGTTAGACCGCCGCCACACTCTCGCCAGTCAGACCGCACGAACTCCTTCGGTCAGACCGTCGGGACCCAAAAAACACCGGTAGATGATAAACTCGAAGATATAAATTGTAACTCTCGACTTTATTGCATCTAAAAGTGTTTACAAAGTGCAACAACAGCACTCCTCATCAAAATCTCGACCTTACTCGAAACCCTAGCTATTCTCTCAACTTATGAACCACACCCTCAATTCTCGTAAGAGGCACACCCTCCCTCTCTATTTATACATGAAGTAGGCTGTACAAAACCCACGAATCTCTCACGAATTAGGACTCCCAACCACGTGGGAAACCTTCTCTTGCAAGCTTCAAACTCATCTCTTTCCTTATCTGCATCCATCTTCCCGAATTCGGACTCCCTTCCAAATTCAACTCCTCTTTCCATACGTACACGTTTCCTATCGCATACCATATGAATTCTCTATCTTCCACGTGCATTATCCTCTAGCCTCTTAGTATCCCGCGTGATCTTTTGATCCCTGGACGTCCACTTCTCCCAAGTCGACTCCGATCCATCACCGGCAACACTATCCCGAGGCCTTAAGCAATACCTGCACACATACAATAAAGAAACCATATTCCGAGCACAAGTTCGTCCAAACTTGACTCACATTAGTATAACAACAGTAACCACACGCATAGAAACCATCTAGAAGTCAAATCCACGAAGAAACAATCCGTAACCGAAAAGATAAACCGAAACCGAAAGCGAACAAGTAACCTCCCGGTCAGACCGCGGGCCGGCCGGTCTGACCGCACGCATACCATCGGTCGGACCGACCGTGCTTGGTCGGTCTGACCGCCAGGTCAAATCCGCACAACACTTTACAAAATCAATCATATATAATCACATGAAATACCATCTCAATAAACCAATATTACACACATAAAATGTCGCAAGCCACCAATGTTTCATCACATAAAATGATAATCAAACACATTTGATTCTACAATCTCCCCCTTGATGAAACCATTGGCAAACCCAACAAAATCAATTGGTTTATGTTGTTTTGTGAAGCAACCCAAAAAGCATTACACATGCCAGAAGATTTTCAAAGAAAAATCTCTCACTTTTGAAAAGAAAGAAAATCCTTTGAATATGATAATGATGCACAATTTTGTTACATTTTGTTACCTTGTTCTCCCCCTTTTGATAATGAGTTCATCAATGTATTGTAACCACGGTTGAGCATTGCAATATACCAAAAGTAACTCAAGTACATGTATTGCAATAACAAGGTAGAAAAAGTGACTAGCTAATTAACAAACCCGCACTAGAGTAAAAACATGAACCGTAAAGATTGTAACTAAGATCAAGTCAACATTAAAGATTCATGATTTCAACGATTTAAAATGCAACATAGTCACAATTGCAAAGCCTGAAAGAAAAACCCAAATATATAAACCTATAGCACTGATACTCTTTCTCAAGTTAATTTTCTTCTCCAAAAATAACCAAGAGAACCTTAAGCTTTTTATTTTTGAACTTTTTAACTATTGCAGGTACGTCCTTGTCGTCAAGACTGTTTCCAAGGATTCGACACCTTTTTTTTTATTTTACTGCGAATACGTCCTTGTCGTCAAGACTGTTTCCAAGGATTCGGTATTCTTTTTTTTTGTTTTTTTTTATAAAAAGCATGTATGTACTCTTGCAGTGATTGGAACAAAAGGATTATCATGAGAAATAACAAGCCATAAGATATATATACAAGCATTAATCGGTCAACCTAAGCACTTGCTTTAATATTGCATATTTCATTAATTCAAGTAAAAGAATTATGTGTCATTATCATATCACTTAAAAAACAATATTCAAAGCTCATATAATTACTAAAATACACACAAGCTAATATAGTAATCAAATTATCTAACAAGCATTGCTAGCAAGCACTAGAATATACTAAAGATATAAAACAAAGCTCATCCATCTTTTTCTTTTTTTCTTTTTCTCATTTTTTTATATTTTTGATATTTTTGACACCATGCATGAATTAAAACATGAATGCAGAAGAAAATAAAAGAAGAAAAAGAATATGCATACAACAAAGAGCCAACAACTCTCCCCCTCAAATGATGCCAAAAGGATGAATAACTCCCAATTCTCCCCTTAGAAAAGCAAAGCGAGAAGAATCCAATGGTTTAGTGAAAATATCTGCAAGTTGCAACGTTGTATCCACAAATTTCAATTCCACATCTCCCTTCTCAACATGATCCCTCAAAAAGTGAAAACGAATATCAATGTGCTTAGTGCGTGAGTGTTGAACAGGATTCTTAGCAATATTTATAGCACTAGTATTATCACAAAAGAGAGGAACTTTATCAAAAGCAATATTATAATCTCTCAAAGTTGAAATAAGCCAAAGAATCTGGGAACAACAACTAGCAGCAGCAACATACTCAGACTCAACCGTTGATTGAGCAACATTTGATTGTTTTCGAGAAGACCATGTAATCAAAGAAGTACCAAGAAAATGACATGTACCACTAGTACTCTTTCTATCAATTCTACAACCTCCAAAATCCGCATCCGAATAACCACTCAAGAATATAGATGAAGAGGTAGAATACCAAATTCCAAATTCAAGAGTGTGTCTCAAATACCTCATGATGCGTTTCACAGCTTGTCGATGCGAAGCCCTTGGAGAAGCTTGAAATCGAGCACATAAACACACAGCAAATTTTATGTCCGGTCTCGAAGCGGTGAGGTAGAGCAATGATCCAATCGTACTCCTGTATTCCTTTTGATTTACAGCTTCACCATCTTCATCAGGATCCAAAACAGTAGAAGTTCCTATCGGCGTAGTCAAAGGCTTGCAATCGTCCATCTTGAAGCGTCGTAGAAGATCCTTGGTGTACTTTGTTTGATGAACAAACATACCTTGAGGTGTTTGCTTAATGTGCAATCCCAAAAAGTAAGTCAATTCTCCTATCATGCTCATCTCAAATTTCCTGTGCATAGTGTCAGCAAACTCCACAACCAAAGCGTGAGAGGAACAACCAAAGATGATATCATCCACATAAATCTGAACAAACAGTTGATCATCACCATGCTTGAGAACGAACAGAGTTTTATCAATTTTCCCATTATAAAACCTTTTGCAAGTAAAAAGTTTTTAAGCCTATCATACCATGCTCTAGGTGCTTGTTTCAAACCATACAAAGCCTTTGACAAACGAAAAACATGGTTGGGAAAAACAGGATTTTCAAAACCTGGTGGTTGTTTTACATAAACTTCCTCCTGAATATAGCCATTAAGAAAAGCACTTTTAACATCCATTTGAAACAATTTAAAACCTTTTGAAGCAGCAAAAGCCAACAAAAGTCTAATTGCCTCAATCCTAGCAACAGGAGCAAAAGTTTCATCATAATCCAACCCTTCCATTTGAGTAAAACCCTGTGCAACAAGTCTAGCTTTGTTCCTTACAATTAAACCATCCTCATTTTGTTTATTTTTGAAAACCCACTTAGTTCCAATAACATTTTGATCAACAGGAGGTTCAACTAAAAACCAGACTTTATTTCTTTCAAAATTCTCAAGTTCTTCATGCATGGCGTTAATCCACGATTCATCCGTTAGAGCATGAGTAACATCTTTGGGTTCAAAATTAGCCGTAAAAGCAGAATTTGCATGAAAATCACAATTCGTTACCTTTGATCTTGTAGTACGTTCACCCAAATTACCTATTATTTGTTCCGGAGGATGTAGTCGTTGAATACGAAGTGGAGCACTCAAATCTGACGATTGTTCATTTTCTATAGTTGGTTCTGACGAAGTTGAAGCTTCTGGAGGTCTATTAGCATATGTACCCGAAGCTCCCGAAGAATCGCCATCCCGCCGGTCTGACCGCTCCTCTGCCTCCGGTCGGACCGACGGTATACCACCGGTCTGACCGGCCGCAGACCCGGTCTGACCGGCCGACGCCTCGTCGTCCTTGTCATCGCTTTCCTCCACAAAAAATATCCTCCCCCTGAACCTGTGATAGAGTACCTGAAATTTCGGGTCTAGTACCTGGACTAGCCTCATCAAAAGTGACTTCACAAGTCTCAACAATTTTATTAGTCTTTAAAACAAGTACATGGTAACCTCGTGAATGCGCAGAATATCCCAACATAAGACCATCAAGAGAGCGAGATTCAAATTTGTCCAAATTTCCAGATTTGAGCACAAAACATTTACACCCAAAAACACGCAAGTGAGAAATCTTCGGTGTGTGTCCAAAGTGAAGCTCATAAGAAGTTTTTCCATGTTTAGATCTTAAGAAAATACGATTGGAAATATAACAAGCAGTGTTAACAGCTTCAGCCCAATATTTTCTAGGAGTAGAATATTCATCAAGCAGTGTCCTAGCCATCTCAACCAAAGAACGATTTTTTCTTTCAACAACACCGTTTTGCTGAGGAACACGAGGAGATGAAAATTGATGTTCAAGACCTTTTTCATCACAAAACCTTTCAAAAGTAACGTTTTTAAACTCACCACCATTATCACTTCGAATAGTTCTCAAGGAGTTTGGAAGTTCAACAGCCAAACGAAGATATAAACTTTTAAAGTGTTCAAAAGCTTCATCTTTAGTTGCCATAAAATAAACCCAAGAATATCGAGAAAAATCGTCAACAATAACCAAAACATACCACTTTCCTCCAACGGATTGCACTCTAGCTGGACCAACAGTGTCCATATGTAAAAGCTGTCCTGGTGCATCCGTCATCACAGAAAATATAGGAGTATGTGAAGAAGCAATCATCTTAGCATGACGACATGGAGAACAAACCAAATCATGATCTTTCTTAAGCTTAGGCAAACCACAAACAAGTTCAGAACCACTCATCCTAGTGAGATGATCAAAGCCAACATGTCCAAGTCTACGATGGCAAAACATCACATCTTTTGAAAATTTTGCAACAAGACATGTAACTTATGATGAAACGCTGTTTTCAACATCAGCTTTAAAAACTCTTCCATAGCGAGAAACATTAAGCACAACATCACCAGATGAATCAAAAACTTTACTTCCACTTTTCTTAAATAAAACATCAAAGTCTTCATCCACAATTTGAGAGCAAGTTGTACTTCAAATTTTCAACCAAAGCGACATCATTCAATGTAAACTTATCACTTACCTTGATAGATCCAGTTGCAGTGATCGTGCTAGTAGAAGCATCGCCGAAGATGATTGACTCCTTCCTTGATGCCTTCGTGAGGGAGGAGAACCAACTTTTATCACCGGTCATGTGTCGCGAACAACCGGAATCAACGATCCACACGTTCTCCCTCCTCGCCAAAAGTGCCTACACATAAGCAGATGCCGAAGCCTCAGTACTGGGGTTAGATAATAAAAATTAAGGAATCCAGTACTGAGACACACGACCAGAACCAACAGGAACATAACCAGTAGAAAATTCAACATGTTTCCTGTTAGAAAAGTTTGCCCGAAGCCGGTCTGACCGCCTCTGTACCTGCGGTTTGACCGACAGCTTCCCACCGGTCTGACCGGTGGTACAGCTCCGGTCTGACCGCCGGTCCATCTGTGGTCTGACCGCCTGCCTCGAGAAAAAAACTGATTTTTGCCACCTTTGTTTTGCAAAAGCTATCTCCCGTTCCTTTTTCTGTTTCCTAGCGAGTCTAAAACAGAACCCAGCAATATGTCCATATTTACCACAAAAAGAACAGATATACTTTTCACGATGAGTTGATGCACAAGTTGAGACAACAAGCTTAGCATTAACAGTATTTTTAGTACTAGCAACAGATTTAGCATTAAACACAGATTTAGTACTAGCAACAGGTTTTGTAGAACAAGAAGCACTCAAAGAAGTCATAATGCCAGCAGACTTAAAAACAGGAGGTTTGGAATCAGGTTTATGTGGGACTAATCACAGTGAATCTGGTCGATCGCCCATAACCGCGGGCACGGCTATTCGAATAGTTTTACTCTGATCAGAGGTGCGCAACTGTACCCACAAGACACGATTCCACACATGTTACCATGCCCCGAAGTATCACCACGATACTGCAAAGGGGGAAATCGTGACAAGACCTTTCGCTTAACTCCTCCTAACCAAGCGCACCACACCGCAGGTTTCGCCCCCACCCCTCAAAAGGCAGTGGGCAGCCCCCCCTCGTGCCTTGGTGAATCCGGCAGCCAAGCAACCGGTATATCCCCGGCCGACTCAACTCCATCACGCCCACCCTTTCCGGGGAACGTCGGCTAGGAAAGAGCTATGCTACGAGTCCAGCAGTTGCCCATTCTTGCTTGTGGTAAGCACTGTTATTCTTCCAGGGTTTCCCATGAACCGGTCCTTAATTGCCATGGGTGCGACCAGCAAAACCATGCACCCACAGCCCACCATTAAGTCATATTTTAGTTGGATAATTACGACCAATAAAACCTGGTCAGATGTTTCGAGCTCACAGCTCAACTAGAAGCTAAAAGTAAAGGTGTAATTATCCCATTAAATGAGCTAGTGGTAATTAAGCATGGCTAAGCATATATAATTCTAGCAAAGTCAATAAAGTGACTTAAGCTAGTCAAATTATCCCCCACAGTTAACAAAGGAAGGTAAACAAGTAAACATGGCTTCAAGCGAACAGATAGGTAAACCCTATTCCCATGTAATTAGCAAAACATGCACTTTATTTGCAAATGTAAAACATTTCGTAAAATAGGTACAACATGCTCAAGGGGAATGTGTGACTTGCCTTGCTTCTTCAAACAATCTTCCGAACTCTTTTCCTCGCGAACGCGAACTTCCGAAACGACGGAATCTACACGCTGGCACGCAAAACGAGGAAAAACTCTAATAAAAACCAAGTAAACAGTACATAAAAAGTAAACAAACATGTAGAGCTCAATTTTAGATGAATTTTGCAAGTTGAATGGCTCAATTTGGAGTTCGTATGAATTAGATATGAATTTTAGAAGTTTTGAGCCATTTAAATGAATTTCTGGAAATTAAATCGATTTATTGCGCAATTATTAATTAATTTTGCAAAGGAAAGGGCTACGCTGACATCATCAAAGGGAAACGGCGCCGGAACGGCGGGTCCCACGTGTCAACGGGTCAAGGGCGGACAGTCCACGGTGGAAAAGCACCACGTGGCACCGACGTGGCGACCACTGCGGACGAAAGGGAGAAGGTAGCGCCGACGTGGACGCCAACGTGGCGAAGCCGCGGGCGGCCACGTGGTCTGGGTGTGGATTGGAGTAAACAAAGGGGGCCCACGTGTTGGCGACACAAGTGTCGGCGAACAGGAGAGAAAAAGGAGGTGGAATGGACTTTGCAGGGGAAAGGGGAAAATTAGGCTGAGAGGGAGGTAAACTGGACTTGAGGAGATGAGCTGGATTTTCTCGGGAAAAAGTTAAAAGGGCCGAGGGACGAAAAGTAGACTTTTGTGTGGAGAAGGGATAATAGGCCGGCGGCCCAAAGAGACGAGGGACCAAGATTGGACTTTTACGAGGAGGTGGGCCAATCGGGCCGAACGGGGTGATGGGCCGGCCTGAGAAAAAGGGAGAGGGACGCAAAATAGACTTTTGCGGGGAGATGGGCCAATCGGCCCGACGGCCGCTGGGCCGGAGAGAGAGGTGGGCCGGCCCGGAAGGAAAAAGCCGGCCTCTAGGCCGAGGCGGGCGGCTAGGGCTGACGTCAGCGGCTAGGGCTGACGTCAGCCGCGGCGGCGGCGGCTGCGCTCCACGTGGCGCACACGTGGCGCCGACGCGGCAGCCACGCGGCGCCCACGTGGCGGCCACGCGGGGCGGGAGCGGGCGGCCGGGATCGGCCCGAGTGGCCGATCCGACGGCTGAGACGCGCGGGCGGCCGAGCGGCCGGGCTCGGGCTCGGCCGAGCCGGCCATGGCGCGCGGCGGCGCTAGGGTTTCGGCGCGGGAGCGGGCGGCGGCGAGGCGGGCGGCGCGCGCGGAGGCGGCGCACGAGCGGCAGCGGGGCGGTGCGGGAGCGCACGGGCGACGGCGGCGCGGGAGGCGCGCACGGCAGCGAGCGGCGCGGCCGGGAGAGGGGAGAAGGAAAAGGCGGCGGCGCTTACCGGCGGCGAAGACGGCGGCGGAAAACGGCGGCGGCGGAGCGGCGCTAGGGTTAGGGTTTTGGGGGCGGCGGCGGCGGGGAAAACGAGGAGGGCCTCGGGGGGGGGAAATATAAAGGCGGCGCGGCGGGAATCCCGCCGGAAAAGCGGCGGAGCGGGCGCGCG
>BDMV01000012.1:18816336-18929571 GCA_008326285.1 Oryza officinalis | reverse complement strand
CTTCGCCATGGCGGGCCTGATCCCGCCATTCTCCGCATTTTTTATGGATGTTCTGGAGTTCTACGATCTCCAGATGGCGCACCTCACCCCCAACGCGGTGATGATGCTGGCCATCTTCGCACACCTGTGCGAGATGTTCATCGGGGTGCGCCCATCCCTTTGACTGTTTCGGTGGTTCTTCACCGTGCAGCCGGTATCGCCGTCGACGGTGGTCGGTGGCTGCTACTTCCAGCCGCGGGGACAGGTGCTGAACCGCTACATCCCGTGCGTCCTTCGCAAGAAGTGGGACGATTGGAAGAGCGATTGGTTCTACACCCTCCTCGCCGACGAAGCGCGCCTCCGACTCCCAAGCCAGCCCCCAGCACCGGTGCCTAGCTGGCGGGCGACGGTGGATCTACTGGACGGCTACGACGCCGTCCTGGACCACCTGGCGGGCCTGCGAACCCAGGGGCTCACGGGGGCCATGGTGTTCGGCGACTACCTCCGCCGCCGGATCGCGCCGCTCCAGCGACGCGCCCGGGGCGCCTGGGAGTACACCGGGACCGAGGACCTCCTGAGGACCCACCAGGGGTGCAAGTGGGACTGGGACCCCGAGGATTTCAGGATGGTGGTCCAACGGGTGCTAAACCTTAGCTCCATGGAATCATCCCTCATCCCTCAAGGGATCCTCCCCCTCTGCTGCGATCCGGAGCGCACCAACATCCTGGCCATTATGCAGGTGGTCGGGGCGTCGGGGGAGCGGGCCCCCCGAGGCCATGATGGCGCGGGCGGCAGCCGCAGAGGGGATCAATCTACCCCCGGAGGGGGCCATGCTTCTGGGCCCCGCGGCGGGGGCCCGGGGGCAGCCGCCCTGCCGACGCCAAGGGGAAGAGGAAGCAGGAGGCGACCCCTCCTCCATCTCCTCCCCGAGGGGGCGGGGCGGTGCGCGTCAGCAGCAGGCGCCCGGAGGGCGCCGCACCGACGCCCCAGCCCGAGGGGGAGCGGAAGAAGAAGCGGCTCCGCAAGATGGGGGAGACCGAGCCGTGCAGGGGGAGCGTCATCACGCCCCCGAAGTGGTCGTTCAGCCGGCCACCCCGCAGGTTCGATCCCTCACCCGCAGCGGCCGCATTCTTACTCCCAACTCCCAAGGCAAGTTTTTACTTACCTTTTTCTGTTTCTTGTTTTTCTTCTGCCTCAGTGAGATCCCGTCCCGCCCCACGCGCCACCCCAAGACCGGCCAGGCCGAGGCCGGGGAGACGGCGACCGCGGAGGCCCGGAGGCGGGAGGCCGACCTGCAGGAGGCTGCAGGCCGTCTCCGGGAAGCCCAAGAGGCTGCCGGAGGCGGCCGGGTCCGCCAGGCCGAGGAGGCCGCTCGGGAGGAGGCCAGGGTCCGCCGGGCCGAGGAGGCTGCCGGGGCAGAGGCGCGCGCACGAGGCGCGGGCGGCCGAGGCTGCCGCCCAGGTCCCCGACCCGACCGCGCCCGAGGCGGAGGCCACCCCCGAGGCCGCCCGCGACGATGCCGAGGGGACGCACCCGGGCCCGACGCCCCGGGCGGCGCTCCGGACGAGCCGGCTTCGGGAGAGGCCCCCGAGGCCAGCGCGCCGATCGGCGAGCCGAGCCGCGCTACACCACCACCGAGGTGGCCCTCCCCTCTTCCTTCCGCCGCCCCGCTGAGCGCGGAGCCCCTCCTGCAGGCCCTGGCCACAGCAAACAGCACGGTGCTGGACGGGCTAGGCGCCCAGATGGAGGCCCTGCAGGCGGAGCGGGCGGAGATCGACGCGGCGTGGGCGCGCGTCGAGGAGGGGCGGCGCTCCGTGGAGGCCATGGTGGAGGCGGGCCGTAAGGCGCACCACCTGCACACCTCGCAGCTCGAGGCTCGTCGCAGGAGCCTGGCGGAGATCGCCAGGGAGGTGGAGGAGGAGCGGGAGGCTGCCCTCATCGCCACCGCCGTGCTCGACGGGGCGCGGGACGACCTCCGCCTCCAATACGGGAGCCGGGTGGCGGAGCTGGAGGGGAAGCTCGACGCCGCCCGGGGAGTTCTCGACGCCGCCGCTGCCCGGGAGCGGCGGGCGGCGGAGATCGAGGCGGCGACCCTGCCAGCGCGAGGAGGCCCTTGAGGCCCGCACCATGGCGCTGGAGGAGCGGCTCACCGCGTTCGGGGGGGGGCCTCGCGCTTGCTCGCGCAGGAGGCCGCCGTGCGCCGGCGGGCCGAAGCCCTCGACCTCCGCGCCCGGGAGCTGGAGGCGCTGGAGGAGCGCGCCCGCGCCCTGGACGCGAAGGAGGCGGCGCTGGCGGACCGCGAGGCCGCCGCCGTCACACGGGAGGCGACGCTGGCGGCGCACGAGGCCGCCTCCGCCGAGCAGGAGTCCGCACTCCGCCTCCGCGAAGACGCGCTCGCCGAGCGGGGGCGAGCCCTCGAGGAGGCCGAGGCCGCGGCGCAGCGGCTGGCGGACAGCCTGTTCCTCCGCGAGGCGGCGCGGGAGGAGCAGGCGCGCCGCAATCTGGAGAGCGCCCGCGCCGAGAGGGACGCGCTGAACCAGCGGGCCTCTGAGCTCGAGGCGCGGGCGAAGGAGGCTGGAACGCGCAAAGCGCGCAGCGGGCGGGGCGGCTGCGGGCCACGACGATCTAGCCGCCCGCCTCGCAGCCGCCGAGCACACCATCGCCGAGCTGCAGGGCGCCCTGGACTTGTCCGGCGGGGAGGTTGAGGCCCTCCGGCTGGCGAACGAGGTGGGGCCTGGCATGCTTCAGGATGCCGTCTCTCGCCTCGACCGCGCCAGGCGGCAGGCGGGCATCTGGGGCGAGCGGTACGCGAAGTACGCTGCCAACCAGGGGGGCTTCGCCCAGCGCCTCTCGGAGATGGCCGGGGCCCTTGAGAGGCTCCCTGAGGACCTCGAGGAGACGATCAAGTCTTCCTCAAGGGACCTCGCCCTGGGAGTGGTGGAGCTCGTGCTGGCGAGCTACCATGGCCGGGACCCTGACTTCTCCCCGTGGACGGCGCTGGAGGAGTTCCCTCCCGGGACCGAGGACGACGCGCGCGCGCAAGTCCAGGACGCCGCCGACCACATCGTCCATGGCTTCGAGGGGACGGCCCCTCGGCTCGCCTTCGCCCTCGACTCCGACGAGGAGGAGGGCGACGACGACGGCGCGGATGACAGCGACGGCGAGGCCGGCGACCCGGGCGCGTCGGGGTGAGCCCCCGGGCCCCCACGGATCTTAATAATTTTTCCTTCTTCTTCTGAGGCCTTCGAGCCCATGCTTGTACAGACTGGTTTTACCTGCAATCGAATAGGATTTTAATTTCTAAGTCAGTTACTTTTGCTATATGCATGAGATAAGGATGGTCTGTGTCGCGATCCTTTTGTGTCTTGGCTTGAGCGAGGGCTTGTGCCCGGGCCCCAGCCTCAAGCGGCGCGGGTCGGAGCTAATGCCTGGGGAGATCCGCATGTCGAGACTGGCCAGGCCAGGAGCGCGGTGACCGAGGGTTAGGGGGACCCGATTGTGGGCCATTGCCGATTCCCCCCCGGAGTTCACCGTGCCCTGGGGCTCGGCTCGGTTCTGGGCCCCGTTTGGCGATTTTAGACGACCCGGGCCACCGAGGGCAAGGTCGAGCACGAGCAGACTGATTCAAGTTAAGACTTTTCAAAAGGAAACGATAACACAGGCATGGTCCTTAGGAAATCGAAAATGCCTGTTATTGAAATGCTGGAAAATGAATTAAACAAGTATGTGCATGTGGTAGCCCCCGACCAACCCTGCGTGCCCGAGAAGGGCGCGGGGTTGGCCTGAGCTCGAGGTACGACACCCGACCCCTTATGGGTAGAAGCGGCGAAGATGCTCGATGTTCCATGGGTTAGGCAGCTCTGTGCCGTCTCCCATGGCCAATCGAACCGAGCCCGGCCGGGGGGACGCCGATCACTCGATACGAACCCTCCCACGATGGTGAGAGTTTGCTCAGTCCAGCACGCGTTTGGACGCTGTTGACGACGGATTTTGGTAATCGACTTGGAAAGGAAAGAGGAAACCGAAGCAGAGAGGAAGGGTTGAGTTGAAATCGGACCAGGCTTCGTATCGGACCCGGTAACCGTATCGGACTTGGGGAGTGTTGCTATAAAGGGCATATCGGCCGATACGGATTTGGTTTGGTCATGGGCCGATACGGGTTGTGAGTTGACAGCGTCGACGTGGGCTTGGTCTGGGCTCAAAGTAAGCTTCAAGGAAGTTGCCAAATAGAGATAGAGCTCGGTTTTAGGCAATTGTATCTTGTAAATTAGGTAGTTTAGATCTAATCTGTGGCTAGAGTCTGCCGCAAAGACTTGTTTGTTAGTTGTAGATAAGATCGTGCCCTACAAGGGTTCTGTTGTAACCTCGGGTATAAATATCCCGATAGTTTGTACATGTAAAGGAGCTCGAATCAATCACACAAAAACCAGTTCAATCTACTTTCGGCGCATCGCCAACCCTCGCAAGAGGTCTTCTTCGACGAGTTCTTGCTTCCCTGGAGCAGAGGTAAGAACTCGTCCCCGACGATCTACATCGTCGGGGCCAGCGTGTCGCTTTAGACACGTTAAGCCTCGATGATGTGATCGTCGATTATCATGTTTTGGATAGTTTTGACAGGTATCTCGATTAAGCCTTGCCAGCGGTTTACTCGCTTTAGGGTTTACTGCCGACAGTGGTTTAATTTGTATGCTTGGCTAGATTATTCAATGCATCTGTCATCCCCAAAAGCAATCGACGACTTGATTTTCTTTGCGTTAAGTCTCAATTCACACTTTGAGTTGCTATCGACCTTAGTCCTGTTTTGAGATCTAACACAAAGCCTGTTTTTCGATTGTAATTAAGGCTAGTACCGGGGTTTTAGCCGGTCTTATCTAATACATGTGATTATTTTATGTTCTTGCATGTGTTTGCCACTTATGCATGCGGATTGGTAAATATAAATACATTGATTACAAGATATTCTCAGGATCTCTCTGTAGTTGGTATATTTATATTGGCTGATTGGCTTGTATAGGTTTGCACTAGGGTATTAGCTAGTGCGTTTATCTTCATGCTACCCTCATCGGCCGATTCCAGTAATTTGCTATAAACATGATAACCTGGGCCGATGAGATTAAATCTACTTTATTAGTTTTATCTTATTATTACCCCGAGTAAGCCGATATAGGTTTGCCCTATCGACTAGGCCTCCACGATGCAACATCGGCCTATCGGCCGATCGGCCATCGGTTCTCACATGTTTTATTTGTTTAATCTTGTTGATTGCAGATCAAATCAACTGGCACGCTCTACTTAAGACTAGGCAAGCCATTTGGACCTGCACTGGAGTTAAGCAGATCTCCCAGGCCGCCGTGGTAACGCGGAACCCGTTTGGTTGCTGGACGGGTCGAAATTCTGCGCCAACACGCTTTTGGCACGCCCAGTGGGACCTCAAGAACGCAAGCTTCTCACCAGCAACAAGAACACCTCGAGATGTCGAAGCAGGCCGAGATCGTCGAGGAGAACGTCATTCCTGTGACCGCCGACCAGCTCAGTGCAGAACAAAAAGCTGAGATGGATAGTCTGGTCGCGCAGTTCCAGAATATGTACCTGCAAACATATTCTAGGACTCGGCAGGGCACCTTGATTCAAAAGTCCAAGGTGGTCATGCCGAGTTCTGGAGATGGAGCTGGAACGTCGGCGGCGGCGCACGATTACGCCGTCAAAACTGAAGATACTGCAGCGCCGACGTTGCAAGACCGAATCGACTCCGCAGTTCACTCTGCGCTAGTCAACCAGTCGGGGATCCTGGTGAACACGTTGACCAATACGGTCAAATCGATCCTGGATGGTTCAATCCATCAGTACAAGCCTCAAGGCCCGATTTACCTGCCAGAAAATAAGTTCCCTGCATATCGGACCTTGAGGAACGACCTGAGCACGGCTCAGCCGACAGCGCCGATGCCACCTCCATCGGCGCAACCAACAACAACCCTGCCGCTGGTCCTCACCAAGCAGGCGGGAGGAAGCCCTCAGCACATCACGGAGGAGCAGTACGCTCAATGGACCAAGGGGAAGCAAACGGTGGTTGAGCCGATGCAGCAAGTTCCTGTCCACCAGCCATCGGCCGGACAACCGCAAGCCCCGGTGTTCAATAGTCCTCCACTCCAAGCTGCATACAACGTGCCGCAAGGCTATCAGCAGTACACCGCAGGGCAGTACGGCGCGCAGAACCTGGATCACCACTATCAGCCGTACTCCCCCAGGCACTATCAAGCAGAGGGCCTCCAACAATCCTACCAGCAGGACCTCCCGCATCGGCCTGCAGGATACTGGGCTGACATGATAGCCGAGGTGATGCGAGATCAATTCGGCTTGAAGCCCAAAGAAAATTCTACAGTGTATCGGCACCCGTATCCTGAGGAATTTGACAGGGTTCCATTGCCGGGCCGATACAAGATCCCGAATTTCTCCAAGTTTTCGGGACAGGACAATGTCTCGACGTATGAGCACGTCAGCCGATTCTTAGCGCAGTGCGGGGAGGCATCGGCTGTCGAGGCGTTGAGGGTGAGGTTCTTCCCTCTGTCCTTATCAGGGTCTGCCTTCACATGGTTCTCTTCCTTGCCCTGCAATTCTATCAAAGGATGGATAGATCTGGAGAAACAGTTTCATAGATACTTCTACAATGGTGTACAAGAGATGAAGCTGTCGGATCTGACTGCCATCAGGCAGCGAATGGATGAATCGGTCCCTGAGTACATACAAAGGTTCAGAGATATACGCAACAGATGTTACAGTCTCAGTCTGACCGATTCCCAGTTAGCCGACCTGGCATTTCAGGGATTGCTAGGGCCGATATGCGAGAGGTTCTCTTCGCAGGAGTTTGACAGCCTCGCTCAGCTGGCACAACGCGTATCGGCCCACGAGCAGCGATTCCAGGAGGCGAAGAAGTTCACGAAAAGGGTTAACACCGTTTATCAGTACGCCTCCGACGATGAAGATGATGAAGACGCTGATGTCGACCTAGCCGAGTGGGCCCGGATGAAGAAATCAACAACTTGCCAGTGGGCCAAGAAAGGAGATAAGGAGGACAAATATGATTTCGACATCAACAAGGCCGATAAGATATTTGACCTGCTGTTGCAAGAAAAGCAGATTCAACTGCCAGTAGGTCACGTATTGCCGTCGGCCGAAGACGTCAAGAAAAGGAGATATTGCAAGTGGCACAATTCTTATTCACACCATACAAATGAATGCAAGATCTTCCGGCAACAAATTCAATCGGCCATTGAGCAGGGCAGAATAAAAATCGATGATGCCAAGCGGCCGATGAAGATTGAAGGCCACCCGTTCCCAGTCAACATGGTGCGGGCGGACAGGGCCGATGGCGGTGGTCATCGGACTGGCAAGCGGCCTCATCAGACCTCTGAAGGTCTGATCAGAAAATACCAGCGGAGGCAGGAGGAACAAGCTCAAGACCAAGCCGATCAAGACAGCTCCTACGACCCACACTGGGAGTGCGAGTTCTTTCGCTTCTGCTGGAATGAAGGGATGAGGTTGCCATCTATCCAGGAGTGCCCTGCATGCAGTGGTACAGAAGATTCGTATCAGGGCAACTCAAGCAGACAAACGCACCGGCCGGCCAAGCAACGGAAATCTGTACATGAAAGGCTGGGGCCGATGCATCAAGATCAGCACAGTGAAGATGAGGAGCAAGTCCAGAACCCCCAATGGTGCCCAAGTGATGTATTCACCAAGACGCAGAAACGGCGGGTTCAGAGGCTGAGGAGGAAAGAGCAAATCCAAGAGCAACAAGCTGAAATACCCCATCGGCCAACCAAGACCAGGAAAGAATGGAGAATAAAATCCACGGTGGCCAGGGCCGATGAGGGCACCTCCAATACAGCTCAGGGCAGCTCAGCTCCAAAAGGTAAGAAAACGGCATCGGTGCCGGTTAACATGGTGTTTATATTGCCGGCGGAATACAGTGTGCAGGCGGCCGATGAAGCGATGGCTGATGAGGAACAAAGTTCAGCCAGGCTACGGTTGTCACCAGACCAAGCTACGTTCGATAAGCCAGTTGACGCCAGCTACAGACATCTTCGGCCGTTGTACATCAAAGGATTCATCAACGGGCGGCCGATGACGAAGATGCTGGTTGATGGTGGCGCAACAGTCAATTTAATGCCATACACAACTTTCAGGAAGCTTGGAAAGGTACCTGAGGATCTTATCAAGACAAATATGGTATTAAAGGACTTCGGTGGCAACGCATCTGAGGCGAAGGGGGTCCTGAACGTGGAACTCACCGTGGGCAGTAAAACAATTCCCACCACCTTCTTCGTCTTCGATGGAAAGGGTTCCTACAGCTTGTTGTTGGGACGAGATTGGATCCATGCTAATTGCTGTGTCCCTTCAACAATGCACCAATGCCTCATGCAATGGCAAGGGGACCAAGTCGAGATCGTGCAGGCCGATCGGTCAGTACATGTCGCCAATGCCGATCTCGCAGTTTGGGAGATGGAGGGAATCGACTGCTTGTCCGGGCGAGTCTGGGACGCCGATTTCCTCAAGGTAACCGACTGCGACATCGAGACAATTGAAGACCAAGACAAGCGGTTACTTTAGCGAAGATGCACCATCCGCCGTTGACAATGACCCCTACACAGATGACGCGGTGGATGAGTTAGACGGCAAGTTGGGACAAGGTTTTACGTCGGCCGATGAATTGGAAGAAATTGATATAGGAATAGGTGATAGGCCTAGGCCGACGTATGTAAGCGCTAATTTGCCAAAGGAATACAAGAATAATTTGATAGATCTTTTGAAAGAATTCAGAGATTGTTTTGCATGGGAATACCATGAGATGCCAGGATTAAGCCGATCGATTGTAGAACATCGGCTACCAATCAAACAAGGCTATCGGCCTTTTAAGCAAGCTCCTCGGAGGTTTAAGGCCGATATGCACGAAGCCATAAAAGCAGAGATCACAAGACTTTACGACGCCAACTTTATCAGGCCCTGCCGATACGCGGAGTGGGTCTCCAACATAGTTCCGGTATTGAAAAAGAACGGCAAGCTAAGGGTATGCGTCGATTTCAGAGATCTAAATAAGGCGACGCCCAAAGACGAGTACCCTATGCCGTTGGCCGATTTGCTAGTCGACGCTGCTTCTGGGCATAAGATCATTAGTTTCATGGACGGAAACGCGGGTTACAACCAGATCTTTATGGCTAAAGAGGACATTCATAAGACAGCCTTCAGGTGCCCAGGGGCAATCGGCCTATATGAATGGGTCGTCATGACATTTGGTTTGAAGAATGCTGGAGCTACGTATCAGAGGGCTATGAATTACATTTTTCATGATCTTATTGGCTCTCTGATTGAAGTTTATATAGACGATGTCGTCGTAAAGTCAAGAGAACATGATATGCACTTGGCCGACTTACGCAAGGTACTAGAAAGGGCAAGGAAATATGGTTTGAAGTTGAACCCTAACAAATGTGCCTTTGGCGTATCGGCCGGTCAGTTTTTGGGTTTCTTGGTCCATGAAAGGGGGATTGAAATCACACAGAAGAACATCGATGCCATCAAGAAAATCAAGCCTCCAGAAAACAAGACCAAGTTACAGTCTCTGCTTGGCAAGATCAACTTCGTCCGGCGTTTTATATCAAATTTGTCGGGCCGTATAGAGCCATTCACTCCACTGTTGAAAATAAAGGACGACGAAGAATTCATATGGGGTGACAAGCAACAGAAAGCGCTAGACGATATCAAAGAATATTTAACTTCTCCGCCGGTCTTAATTCCTCCACAAAAAGGAGTCCCATTCAAATTGTACTTGTCAGCCGATGAGAAATCCATCGGCTCAGTCTTGGTTCAAGATGTTAACGGCAAGGAAAGAGCTATTTTTTATCTCAGCAGGAGAATGTTAGACGCTGAGACAAGGTACACGCCGGTGGAGAAATTATGCCTTTGTTTATATTTTTCATGTACTAAATTGAGGCATTACCTGCTTTCCAACGAGTGCATCGTGGTGAGCAAGGCCGATGTGATGAAATACATGTTATCGGCCCCTGTGTTGAAAGGACGAGTCGGGAAGTGGATCTTTGCTTTAACAGAGTTTGATCTTCGATATGAATCGGCCAAAGCGATCAAAGGACAAGCCCTGGCCGATTTCATCGTTCAACATAGAGATGACTCAGTCGCATATGCAGACATTGTGCCATGGACATTATATTTCGATGGATCCGTCTGCAGACACGGTTGCGGTATCGGCCTAGTCATCATATCCCCTCGGGGGGCAAGTTTTGAGTTCGCTTTCACTATCAAGCCTTACTATACCAACAATCAAGCAGAATATGAAGCGGTGCTTAAAGGCTTGCAGTTATTACAAGAAGTCGAGGCCGATGCCGTGGAAATCATTGGTGATTCACAGCTAGTAATTAGTCAACTTTCTGGGGAGTATGAGTGCAGAGACGATATTCTCAAAGTCTACAATGAGGAGTGCAAAGAGTTATTACACGGTTTCCGGATCGTAACGATGAGGCACATACCCAGGAAGCAGAATTTCGAAGCCAATGATTTAGCTCAGGGGGCATCGGGATACAGGCCGATGGCTAAAGACGTTCCAATTCAGATTGCTCTCGTGCACGCCGATGACTGGAGGTTTGATATCATTGAGTATTTGAGAAACCCTTCCCAATCGGCGTCACGCAGAATGAAATATAAAGTTTTACACTATGTCTTATTGGACGATAACCTATATTATCGGACGGTTGATGGTGTCCTACTCAAATGCCTAGGTCCTGAGGAGGCTAAAACCGTTATGAGCGAAGTACATGAAGGGATTTGTGGCACCCATCAATCGGCCCATAAAATGAAATGGCTGATGAAGCGCGTCGGATATTTTTGGCCAACCATGCTAGAAGATTGCTTCAAGTATTATAAAGGATGTCAGGATTGTCAGAAATTTGGAGCAATTCAGAGAGCACCGGCATCGGCTATGCATCCAATCATAAAGCCGTGGCCGTTTCGTGGATGGGGAATAGATATGATCGGCCAGATTAACCCACCATCAAGTAAGGGACACAAGTATATATTAGTGGCTACAGATTACTTCACAAAGTGGGTTGAGGCCGTTCCTCTTAAGAAGGTTGATTCCAAAGACGCTATTCAGTTCGTCAAGGAGCACATCATATATCGGTTTGGGTTACCTCAGACAATAACTACCGATCAGGGATCAATCTTCGTGTCCGATGAGTTCGTCCGATTTGCTGACAGCATGGGCATCAGATTACTCAATTCTTCTCCTTACTACGCGCAGGCTAATGGGCAGGCAGAGGCTTCTAACAAGTCTTTAATCAAATTAATCAAGAGGAAAATTGACGAACAGCCGAGGCAATGGCATACAACGCTGGCCGATGCCCTTTGGGCGTATCGGATGGCTTGCCATGGTGCAATCCAAGTGCCTCCCTATCAGCTGGTCTACGGGCATGAAGCTGTACTGCCGTGGGAAACCGCCATCGGCTCAAGAAGGATTGCTTTGCAAGACGACTTGACAGCCGATGAGTACCATAATCTTATGGTTGATGAATTGGATGATTTGGCACATGTTCGATTACGGGCCTTAGAGAAAATCAAGCGTGATAAAGATAGAGTGGCCCGTCATTATAATAAAAAGGTCGTTGCCAAATCGTTTGAGGAAGGAGACCTTGTGTGGAAATTAATAATGCCGATTGGCTCCAGAGATAATAAATTCGGCAAATGGTCACCTAATTGGGAAGGCCCCTTTCTAATTCATCGATGTGTTCCTCACAATGCCTATCTGCTCAAGGGATTAGATGGCGAGATTTATGGACGAGCTCTCAATGGCAAATACTTGAAACAATATTATCCCAGTATCTGGATTGACTCATGATCGGCCCTCTAGCCGATTTATGATTACAGCCGATGTAGTCAAGCATCGTCTTTAGATGGCCGATAAATACTATCGCCCTTAGTTCAAATTTCAGAATATGAGCCCTCATCTTCCAAAATTTGGGGGGCATCTATATATACAGGAATTTTCAAGGATTTTTCAGGTTAGCGATTGACTTCGGCTCTCTGGCCGATGAGATTGCTTATAATGGGATTGTTCATGTTAAAGATATATATGTCTGGAATTTGCAAAACAAATTCGGCTGCACGGCCGATAAAGGGTGAGAGGATTTCAGAATCAATAAATTAGGCTGGAATTATCAAAACAAATTCGGCTGCATGGCCGATAAGGTGTATGGTTATACATTATAGAAATAACATGTGCTACATCACCCTATGAAGTCTGCAATAGCAGCAATGGCTTTACGACGGATTGCTCAACGTCTTCGATAGCCTGGGCATCATCGGCCATCGTCCCTGGGATTGGTTTCAGTGACTTGCTTAGGGTCGCGAGGTACTTGGCCGATGCCTTGAGCTTTGCCGTCTGATCTTCTATGATCTTGGGTGATGCAGCTATCCCGGCTTCGACTTCCTGGATTTCTTGGCGTGTAGCGGCCAGCTTCGATTCTAGCTCTGCCTCGAGGCGACGGAGTTCTTCAAGCCTATTTTTCAGCACGATCGGCTCCACCGCTAGCTCGTCCAACCTGGTCTTATCGGCATTCACTTGAGCTTTGCTAGCGGACAGAGCCGATTCCAGTTGTTCGCGCTGTCGTCGCTCTGCAAGTCTTTCCTTTGCTCTGAAAAGCTTGAATCGGTATTGTTCCAGGAAGATGGCCGGCGTAAGGATTTCCATCAGGTCTTCGGGCAGTTCGTCTTGGATTTCTTGTACCCTGACTCTGATGGAGGAGCAGTCTTCTACCAAACACTCCAGCGAGGCTTCTAGCCGATTCCCAATGTCGGTCAGCCGATTCTTCAGATCATCAGAGATTGGTGCCCTGGCTGTGCTGGGTAGTTCCTTATCCTCATCATCAAGGAACTGGCCGATATCGAAGGAGAACATATCGGCTAGGTTCTGCAAATATCAACATGGATCGAGGTTAGCCTTGTTAATCAGGAATCGGCAGAAAGAGGATCAGGGTAATCATGGTTACCTGTGTTGGAGCGTTGGTAGTGCTTACATCGGCCTTCCTTTGCTTTGTCGACATAATAGGCGAGGGGGCTGGCCGATGTGGTGAAGGTGATGGAACCCTAGGCTGAAAAGCAGGAAATTGGTGAGTAGGGTTATGTGGTTAGAAAAATTATGCAAAAAATTCAACTCTTACCGAGACAGTCGGAGAGGGTGGTGGAGAAGGAGAAGGGGTTCTCAATCGTGCCTTGGCTCGTTCGCGTCGTTGTAAAGTTGTTTTCTTGGATCTTGGCATAGGGGCCGATTGAGTTCTCTCCTTCAATACAGACGACACCGCAGCCTGAAAAGGATAGGAAGTTAAAAGTGTGACAGTGCAAGAAGATTATGCAAATACAAAGAAGAGAGTATATTGACCTTGCGAACTGCGTGCCTAGTCCTTCTTGGTTGTGGGGCATCATCTTGGTCATCGGCCGGTGGGATCTCAGCGGTTTCGGCCGATGGCTCTTGGGTGGTTTCGGCTGATGGATTTTCTTCTTCGTGGGTATCAGCCGCTGCTGCATCGACCTCCTCCTCCATCACTTGTTCTTCGAGGAATTCTTCCAAGGAGGGGTCTAGCTTCTTCGGCATCGGCTGGTCATCAGTTTCTGGCCTTCTTGCTGGCTTTCTGCGATTTGCCTTTGGCCGGCGCTTTCCTCTTGGGGTTTTCTTTAAGCATCGGAGCCTTGGAGAAGTGATGCCACTTTTGGGGCAGTAGGCCGATGATGATTCCAAGACGGTTGACCCCGATGGAGCTATGGCTTGAGCGTAGAAGATCTTCCGTCCACTGTTGCTCACAGATGGAATCGGCTCATCCGGGACTTGAGGGCTGATGCCTTGGATAAGTTCTGTCACATAGAACCTGGCCGATTGATGAAAGATGTGAGCGGCCCACTCTTGCCACCAAGTTTGGAAGTTAATGTGCACGAAGGCATTCAGATGCAGCCGATCGCAGTCACCAAGATTGGGGAGCTCGATTTCCATTGCTTTGTTCATGATCAGGGCCGATGGGACTGTGCCTCTGCTCTCTAGGAGCTTATGGAAGATGCAAGCTGATGGGAAGTTGTCCGAGCCCGCATTGTCTAGCAGCTGTCATTGGGGTGTAAAACTCATAAGACAAGCTGGTGCTCCTTCCCTGAAAGACGCCTACTGGGAGCAGGCATGGAGTGAGGCCGATCATGAATAATTCCCTTGATTCCATGTCATCATTTATTAAGCTCAGTTGCAGATCATCTGGAAGCTCGAAGTCTCGGTCCGATGTATAGACAAACATATCCATCTTGGCTGATGGAGGGCCGGTGAAGAAGCGGATGAACCATGTAGCCATGTCATCGGCCGATTGATCTGCGCCGGGTAGATGGAGGCTGCTTCCCCGTAGGACATGCATCTTCTGTCCCTGGGGTCTTCGTGATCGGCATATTTGGATGGAAAGCGAGAATCTGATAGAGGTGGCCGATCAACCATGGTGTTGGTGTATATGGTTAGCCAGAGTTGAACGAACCACCATGGTCCTCCATGAGCCACAGTCTGTTTTCAGCATCAAGTCTTGTGTGGAAACATGGAGTAGCCGATATACAGCTCCTAGAAGGTATCGGCCTAAGGGGATTTGTCTCTTGTCGACCAAAGCTTGAGCCAAGTGTTGACAGTTTGTAGTGGGGCCACAGGTCGATCCGCAAAAGACAAATCTCTCCAACCACAATGTCAGGAAAGCTACGTGTTCTCGCTCTGAGACCGATCCCTGTTCCATGTGTTCAGAGATATATCCGGACCAGCCTCCGATTTTCTTGGTCTTCAACTTGTGGCTGCTGTTCACCAGGAGGCTGAAGGGGTTGATCTCAGAGCTGATATCCAATCCTGTGAGTACCTTGATATCTATGAGGGTTGGGGTCATCGGACCTTGCTTGAACATAAAGGCGTTCAAGGTACTTGACCAGAAGTAGCTGGCAGCTGACATTAATGGCTCATTCTTCTTGGTATCGGCCAGGGACAGAGTTATGCATTGGCCGATTCCAATCTCGTCCCAGTGGACCTTGTTTGACGGCAGCGATTCTTTTGTGCCAGGTCCTATATCCATTTAGCTTTGATGGCCATGACCTGAAGGTGTGCTTCCACGCCGAGACAGTGGGTTTGGCTTGCCTGAAAGGGATTCTGTCTGTTTCGGCGTTGATGAGCCAGGTTGGGTCGCAGTCGCCCATGGGGCCCAAGAGGAAGCGATGGGACTTATCGTCGGTGGGAATCAAGATTTGGTTCTTGAAGACCTAAAACGTGAGAACGACGATGAAAATATAAGGCCTGAGGGGGGCAGAAAGTAAAGACCTAATTTGGGAAATCGGCGGAAAAGGTAATAATGCGGGTTTGAAGGAATTGACTTACCGCAGGGATCTCGGAGGCGTAGAACGGGGCGGAGGCCATCGTTGTCGTTGGAGGGGTCGCTGTGAAGGGGGTCGATGTTGACGAGACGCCGAGAGGTCGCCGGAATTGAAGAACACGAGGGGTTTGTCGAATCGGCGGCGAGAGGGTTCGAATCTGGATCTGTGCGGTTTTCAGGTTAGACCTAGCAAAAAGTCGATGAGTTCCCTGGAGCTAATTCCGCCACATTATATAATGAAGCGGAATTGGGGGGCATGTGTTGACGACGGATTTTGGTAATCGACTTGGAAAGGAAAGAGGAAACCGAAGCAGAGAGGAAGGATTGAGTTGAAGTCGGACCAGGCTTCGTATCGGACCCGGTAACCGTATCGGACTTGGGGAGTGTTGCTATAAAGGGCATATCGGCCGATACGGATTTGGTTTGGTCATGGGCCGATACGGGTTGTGAGTTGACAGTGTCGACGTGGGCTTGGTCTGGGCTCGAAGTAAGCTTCAAGGAAGTTGCCAAATAGAGATAGAGCTCGGTTTTAGGCAATTGTATCTTGTAAATTAGGTAGTTTAGATCTAATCTGTGGCTAGAGTCTGCCGCAAAGACTTGTTTGTTAGTTGTAGATAAGATCGTGCCCTACAAGGGTTCTGTTGTAACCTCGGGTATAAATATCCCGATAGTTTGTACATGTAAAGGAGCTCGAATCAATCACACAAAAACCAGTTCAATCTACTTTCGGCGCATCGCCAACCCTCGCAAGAGGTCTTCTTCGACGAGTTCTTGCTTCCCTGGAGCAGAGGTAAGAACTCGTCCCCGACGATCTACATCGTCGGGGCCAGCGTGTCGCTTTAGACACGTTAAGCCTCGATGATGTGATCGTCGATTATCATGTTTTGGATAGTTTTGACAGGTATCTCGATTAAGCCTTGCCAGCGGTTTACTCGCTTTAGGGTTTACTGCCGACAGTGGTTTAATTTGTATGCTTGGCTAGATTATTCAATGCATCTGTCATCCCCAAAAGCAATCGACGACTTGATTTTCTTTGCGTTAAGTCTCAATTCACACTTTGAGTTGCTATCGACCTTAGTCCTGTTTTGAGATCTAACACAAAGCCTGTTTTTCGATTGTAATTAAGGCTAGTACCGGGGTTTTAGCCGGTCTTATCTAATACATGTGATTATTTTATGTTCTTGCATGTGTTTGCCACTTATGCATGCGGATTGGTAAATATAAATACATTGATTACAAGATATTCTCAGGATCTCTCTGTAGTTGGTATATTTATATTGGCTGATTGGCTTGTATAGGTTTGCACTAGGGTATTAGCTAGTGCGTTTATCTTCATGCTACCCTCATCGGCCGATTCCAGTAATTTGCTATAAACATGATAACCTGGGCCGATGAGATTAAATCTACTTTATTAGTTTTATCTTATTATTACCCCGAGTAAGCCGATATAGGTTTGCCCTATCGACTAGGCCTCCACGATGCAACATCGGCCTATCGGCCGATCGGCCATCGGTTCTCACATGTTTTATTTGTTTAATCTTGTTGATTGCAGATCAAATCAACTGGCACGCTCTACTTAAGACTAGGCAAGCCATTTGGACCTGCACTGGAGTTAAGCAGATCTCCCAGGCCGCCGTGGTAACGCGGAACCCGTTTGGTTGCTGGACGGGTCAAAATTCTGCGCCAACAGACGCGGCGTAGGACGAGATCGTCGACGCAGAGTGATCGGGCCCGGACGTGGCGCTGATGGTAGCGTCGCAGGCTCTGTTGGTAGCACGCGGCTCGGAGGGCCGCGCGTCGCCTTCGCTCTTCCAGGTAGTCGAGGTCGTCTCGACGAAGCTAATCTTGATCAGCCTCGCAATACATGGTGGCCCGAGGGGACCTCAGGGTAAGCTCAGATGGGAGGACCGCCTCCGCGCCGTAGACGAGGAAGAAAGGTATTTCCTCGGTCGCTCGGCTTGGAGTGGTTCGGTTCGCCCAGAGCACCGCTGGCAGCTCCTCGATCCATGAGTCGCCGTGCTTCTTGAGGATGTTGAAGGTCTTGGTCTTGAGGCCCTTGAGGATTTTCGCATTGGCGCGCTCCACCTGGCTGTTGCTTCTGGGGTGGGCGGGTGAGGCGAAGCAGAGCTTAATGCCCATGTCTTCACAGTAGTCGCCGAAGAGTTCAGTGGTGAACTCGGTGCCATTGTTCGTAATGATACGGTTAGGTACCCCGAACCGAGCAGCGATGCCCCTGATGAATTTTAGCGCCGAGTGCTTGTCGATCTTGATGACCGGATAAGACTCGGTCCACTTAGTGAACTTGTCGATTGCGACATACAGATACTCGAACCCGCCCGGGGCCCTCCTGAAGGGACCCAGGATGTCCAGCCCCCAGACCGCAAATGGCCATGAAAGAGGTATAGTCTGCAGGGCCTGGGCCGGCTGATGCGTTTGCTTGGCGTGAAACTGGCACGCCCTGCATCGTCGGACCATGTCAACTGCATCGTGGAGCGCCGTCGGCCAATAGAAACCCTGGCGAAAGGCCTTGCCAACCAAGGTGCGCGAGGCGGAATGGGCTCCGCACTCGCCTTCATGGACATCGGCAAGAAGCTCGACGCCTTGTTCCCGAGAAATGCACTTCAGGAGGACTCCGTTAGCCCCGCGCCGGTAGAGGATCCCTTCCACCAGCACGTAGCGCTTGGAGATGCGATGGACGCGTTCACTCCCTTCGCCGTCCTCGGGTAGAGTCTTATCTGTAACGAACGCCTGGATCTCAGCCATCCAAGCGATCAATCTTGGGGGGCCGGGGTCGGCCCCCGGGTCCCGAGGCCTGGACTCCGACGGGCCTCGGGGGCCGGTCAGGTGCGTCCGTCTCCCCTAGGGGGTAGGGTCGCGCCGACGACTGGGCAAGCCTTTCTTCAAAGGCGCCCGGTGGGGTTGGGGCTCGTGATGAAGCGAGCCTTGAGAGCTCGTCGGCGACCGCGTTTTCCCGCCTGGGCACATGTCGAAGTTCTATCCCGTCGAAATGGCGCTCCATACGCCGCACCTCGCGGACGTAGCCATCCATCTGCGGGTCGGAGCACCAGTACTCCTTGGAGACCTGGTTAACGACCAACTGGGAGTCGCCCAGCACCAGGAGGCGGCGGATCCCCATTCCAGCCGCCACTCTGAGTCCCGCAAGGAGTCCCTCGTACTCCGCTATATTGTTGGTTGCCCGAAAATCTAGGCGAACCAGATATCTGAGGACGTCTCCGCCCGGCGAGGTCAAGGTGACCCCTGCGCCAACGCCCTGAAGGGCCAGGGAGCCGTCGAACTACATCACCCAGTAGGCGGCGTGAGGCAGCTGCGAGGGGCTCGTGTTGGCCTCGGGGACGGAGACGGGCTCGGGAGCCGGGGTCCACTCCGCCACAAAGTCGGCGAGGGCCTGGCTCTTAATCGCGTGGCGTGGCTCAAAGCGCAAGTCGAACTCAGAGAGTTCGATTGCCCATTTTACCACCCGTCCAGTACCCTCTCGGTTGTGCAAGATTTGACCGAGGGGGTAGGACGTGACCACCGTGACCCGATGCGCCAGGAAAAAATGGCGCAGCTTCCTCGAGGCCATCAGAATTGCGTAGAGCATCTTCTGGGCCTGAGGGTATCGGGTCTTGGCGTCCCGGAGCGCCTCACTAACGAAGTAGACAGGCCGCTGCACCTTTCTGCGAGGCCTGTCCTCTTCGTTGAGGGCACCGTTCCCGGGGCACTCCTCGTCCGAGGGGCCTTGCCGGGCCCACTCGGCTTCTGTGCCGACGACCTCGGGGTCGGAGGGCGGCGGGCGCGGCCTTCCCGCAGTGGCCCGAGGGCCTTCCTGGGGGTCGGGGGCGTTCGACGCCATCGGACAAGCGGTCAGAGGGCCACATCTGGTCGTCAGGGGCCTTAGGCCGCCGTCCGGCTCGAGGGCCTCTCCTCCCTGCTCTCTCCCGGGTCGGGTCGACACAGGGTGGGGGCGCGCGGACCGAGGGCTGTCCTCGTCGCGCTCCACAACCAATGCCGCGCTAACTACCTGCGGGGTTGCCGCCAAGTAGAGTAGCAACGGCTCATCTGGCTCCGGGGCGACCAGGATCGGGGGAGAACTGAGGTATGCCTTCAACTGAGTGAGGGCCCGCTCAGCCTCCTCCGTCCAGGTAAACGGCCCGGAGCGTTTGAGGAGCTTAAATAGGGGCAGCGCCTTCTCTCCCAGCCTCGATATGAATCGGCTTAAGGCAGCCATGCATCCGGTGACGCATTGCACGTCCTTAAGCTTGCTGGGGGGGCGCATCTGCTCTATAGCTCGTATCTTCTCGGGGTTGGCCTCAGTGCCTTGGGCAGAGATCAAGAACCCGAGAAGCTTGCCCGCAGGGACACCGAACACGCACTTTTCAGGGTTCAGCTTTATGCGGGCGGAGCGGAGACTTTCGAAAGTCTCATCTGAGAACAAGGTCTCTTGGTTGCGCGTTTTCACAACCAAGTCATCGACATAGGCCTCAACATTGCGTCCTATCTGACTACCCAAAGAAATACGAGTAGTACGCTGAAAAGTAGGACCCGCATTCTTTAACTCGAAGGGCATGATTGTTAACAATAAGTTCCTACAGGGATAATGAATGCAGTTTTTTCCTCATCTTCCCTAGCCATGCGAATCTGATGATAACCTGAGTATGCATCTAGAAAGCACAAAAGGTCGCACCCCGCAGTGGAGTCAACAATTTGATCTATGCGTGGCAGGGGATAAGGGTCCTTAGGACATGCCTTGTTGAGGTCGGTGTAGTCGATGCACATCCGAAGCTTGCCGTTCGCCTTGGGGACGACGACTGGGTTCGCGAGCCACTCAGGATGGATGACCTCACGGATGAATCCGGCCACCAGAAGCCGCGCCACCTCCTCGCGGATAAAAGCTTGGCGTTCCGGGGCCTGCCGCCGCACCTTCTGCCGGAAGGGCCTTGCGCCTGGCCGCACGGCGAGACGGTGCTCAATCACCTCCCTGGGGACCCCGGGCATGTCCGCCGATCTCCAAGCGAAGACGTCGGCGTTTGCCCGCAGGAAGGAGTCGAGCGTGTCTTCCTATTTGTCGTCCAAGACCACCCGGGTGGTCTTGGACGGGCCGTCGTCCAGGGCGACCTCCTTCACCGGGACCTCATCGCCTGAGGCCATCCGCTGCCTCGGGGCGGGTGAGGTGGAGGCGCTGAGCCTCTCGTCACCGCCCGCGGGCTTGGATACCGCGGCGAGGTGGTCCGCGCGTTGCTCCATACAAGCGAGCGCGACTTTGAGGTCGCCGTGGACGGTGATAGGGGCCACTGGGGCCCGGCATCTTCATCTGGAGATAGGCGTAGTGGGTAGCCGCCATCAACTTTACCAACGCGGGCCTTCCCAGGACCGCGTTGTAGGGTAGACTAAGGTCCGCCACATCAAAGTCCACCCGCTCGGTGCGGAAGTTGGCGGGACCACCGAAGGTGACCGGGAGGTCGATGTGACCCAGCAGCCAGGTGTGCCCCGGCGTCACGCCGATGATCGGCTAGGACGGCCGGAGCACCATCCCCAGGGCCTTGATAGCATCAAAGGCCGCGGGGGAGAGGATGTTGAGGGCTGCGCCCCTGTCTATCAAGACGCGTCCCAACTTCACATTGCAGATGGTGGGAGAGACCACCATCGCGATCTGCCCTCCCCGGGCAACGCATGGCGGGTGGCCGGTCTGGTCAAAGGTGAGGGCGACCTCCGACCAATGCGCCCGCCGCGTTGCCTCATGGGTAGGGGCCGCGGCCAGAAGCTCTCGCTTCATGGCCTTGAGACTCCGGCGAGAAACGTGAGCGCACGTTCCCCCATCGATGGTGGCGACGGTGGCCTCGGGCTCCTGAAAGCCCAGGTCATCGTCGCCATCGTCGATGTCCTCGGCGGGGGCCTTCTGCTTGGCCTCACCTCGCCGGTTGCCGGTGGGAGTCGCCGGGGCCTTGCCCTCACGGCGCTCCTGCCTCCTCTCCTCCTCCCACTTCCTCGTCCGCTCGGCCAAACTTTTGACCGCGCGGCAATATGCGAGGTCATGGAGGGAGGTGTTGTGCACGGAGCACCATCTGCCGGCCGGGTGCTCCCTGCCGGGAGCGCTGGCCACCTTCTTTTTGTCGCCCGCGGGCCTCCCCTTTCGGGGGGCCCGCGAAGCGCCCTCGACGGCAAGGACATGACCCTCGTCGTCGGAACGGGTCGACCTCTTCTTCCTCCTCCTGTCCCGCCGCCCTGAACGAGCGACGGACTCGGGGGCAGCCGGAGCCGCCGCTCCAGAGCCGGAGGAGTTCCAGGTCCAGGCCTCCTCCTTGCGAGCCACACGGTCCGCGAGCTCAAAAAGCTGTGCGGTGGTCTGGGGCTCCTTGGAGGCGATCTTCTCGAGCATGCGGTTGTGCCGCACGCCCGCCCTGAATGCGTAGATCACCGCATGTGCAGGGATGCATGATATGGTATTACGAACTTGACAGAACCACTGGATGTACGAGCGGAGAGACTCATCGTCCCTCCGCTGTACCACGTGCAAGTCCGTCTCTTCGCCTGGGCGCGAATATGTGCCCGGAAGTTCGTAGTGAACTACTGGCACAAATCCTCCCAGGAGTGGACTAACGCGGGTGGCAAGCTCATTAGCCAACCCCGCGCCTGGCCCTTCAGGGCCATGGGAAAGAAATTCGCCATGACCCTATCGTCACCCCCCGCGGCTTCTATTCCAGTCGTGTAGATCTGGAGAAACTTTGCGGGGTTGACGCTTCCGTCATATTTTTCGGTGATGGTGGGCCGGAACCTTGGGGGCCAACGGACATTCCGAAGGCTCGCCACAAAGGCTCGACAGCCAGCACCACCAACCGGGGACACGGGGGGCCAGCCCCCGTGACCGGAACGGAGCGGCACTCCAGAAGAGGAGGCGCCTTCCGTTGCGTGGGCGGCGCGACGAGCGTCGCGCCGGTGCTCGATATCGAGCCAGGCATCTGGCCCCCCATGCATATCTTCTTGGGTCGGAGGCGTTGATGAGGGAACCGCGGACGAACGGCGTGTGTCGGCCGTCATTCGCCGTGCCCTCCGCCTCGACGACATAGAGCCGGTGGCGGCAGCGCCAGAGGTCCCGGTGGCGGAAGACCGCCTGCCGGTGCCTAGGCGCTGCTGCGCTGTCATGACCAAGTTAGCCACGTCATCCAACCAACGCTAGGCTGGGGTCTCTGGATCCGGGACGACGGGCGGGTGACGCAAGAGCGCGCCCGCAGCCTGGAGCGCGCCCTGGGGCGTGCCGCCATCGCCGTAGGTGAGGCGACGACGCACTCCGCCTCGCCGTCCTCCTCCATCGCCTACGAGCGACGAGGTCGCGGATCCCTCGACCTCCTCGAGCGCCTTCCCCCGCCCAAGATTCCGGCGGGAGGGGGACGACGGGGTACGAGCCCGATGGCGCGGGTTCTGCTCCCCGCCATCACCGCTGGCACTCAAAGAAGGGCTGTACGCCATCGCCTCTTCGGCCATAGGGCTGCCTAAGAAAGAAAACATTCTTTTACAATTAGGGTTATCCTACTACTGGAAGCAACCTCTGACAGACGCCGCAGCACGTCTCTGCTCAGCCAGCCGGCCCATCCAGGGGACGCCCGTTTCAACCTTCATTAAGTGGCGGGCGACTTTCTCGTCTCGCCTGCGCCGGAATCTGGAATGCATCTGACCGGGACTGACATACCAACTCCGGGAGTTGGCACGCCAGTTCCGGCTGAGAGACGAGAGACAGAGGGCTCTCATCATTCTGACGGGACGGGGTGAGGCGTGTCGCAGGCCGCCTGGTGCCACCTAACCCGCGATCTGACCGATCTGTGATCGGTCACTCGTTGTGACCGGTCGCGGACCGGATAGGCATGCGCCACGCCGCATTAAATGCAGCGTAGTGCGCTCGTCTGAACCGCCATAAATACGGTTAGGTGAGCTCTGCCACGCTCACCTAACCTGCACGCGTGGCACCAAAACCACAGGAGGTCGGGGCGCCCCAGCCCTCGGGGCAAATTCGGGAGCGGCCCGACCCCGGGTGGAGACCGGGAGGGCAGCCGCCACGTCACCTTCGGGCCCGACCCCTCCGAGGGAACGGGCCACGTGGATCACTGTGGCCGCCCTTCCCTTTGGTCTCGACACCCCCGGTCCCATGTCACCGACACTCATGCAACCTTGTTTTCATATTATAGAGGCTAAGAATCATTGTTAAACCGTTATTATCCATAGCAACGATGTTTTGTCACTTCTCTTTCTCTTTTCAATAAATATTCCTAATTAGCAACGTTAAAAGACCACTATTAATAATCATAATCATGTAACGCTAAAAGACCACTGTTAAGAATGATTGTATATTCCCTTAAAGCACGCACTAAACATGCTACTAATCGGCAACTAATCACGCAGTATTTATTCACAAAAGGAAGCCGCCTTGAACCGGTCCGAAATTTCACTATCCAAACCTGCCATTTTGAAAGGCTTTCTCACGTTGAGATTAGAGTAAATGGCGGTGATGAGAGAAGTAGCAGGGGTTGAAGGTTGACGCGCCAATGAAATTGGAGGGTTTGGAGGCGACCAAATTATGGCGGTTAATTAAAGCTTTCGCATACACGCCTAGCTACCAAACACTTCGAGTTGAATCAATTTGCATGGTCAAAATTCCAGCCGGAGCCCAGTTGTTTGCAGAAAATTCCGGAATTTGGCTGCAACTTGGGTATACTATTCGGTGGCAGCACCAACAAGGCAACAAGTAAAACCTTTTCCTGTTCCCACTTGCCTGGTGCCATATGAGACGCTGGTTGGTCTAGATATTTGTGGATTTTTATGGTGTTCTTTTCTTTGTATTTCTTGATTTCTTTGGCTCTTTTTTATATATTTGCATAGTTTACATGATTTTCTACATGTGTAGGTCCTACAATAAGCCCCTATAATATTAGATATGTTTGACTACCTAAACACAACAACACTACAATCAGGATAAACAGTGAGGCTGTTCGGCTGTCTGATTTGTTGCTTGCGTTGTAGCCATTACTTGAGGCTATGTTCAGTACACTCCATTCTCAACTTACCTCTTCTTTTTTTCGCGCTCACGCTTTTCAAACTGCTAAACAGTTTGTTTTTTTGCAAAAAGTTTCTATACGAAAGTTGTTTTAAAAAATCATATTAATTCATTTTTCAAAAAAATTAGCAAATACTTAATTAATCATAAGAAAATACGTCGCTTCGTTTTACGTGCGTGAAAGATGAGTTACTAATCTCACCTTCCAAACACAGCCTAATAGTGCTATACACACAAAGCAGCTGCATAATGAGTGTAGCAGCCGTAGCTTTGGCCTACCGAACAGCCCCGATAGGCGTACGCACAAGGAAGCAACGAACTACAGTCGTGGCTGCTACACCCCTGGCTGCCTCTGGCCGAAACCGCTAATTGGCAGCTTCACCCGCGCGCGGAGAGGGGATGGCCGTTTTTTTGGTTTTTTCTTTCTCTTCGTTTTTCGGGTTTTTTGTTTTTTTGGTTTCTCTCGGTTTTTTTGTTTTTTATTATGTACGTATACAAAATACGTACGTGTACTAAGTTTGTATACATGTTTTTTTAATATATATGTATATAAACTTTATATATATGCGTATAAGTATATAAATTTTGTATACATGTATATTTTTTTATACATCATTAATGTATACGTATATATAAATTATATATATATGTATGTATGTATATACTTTATATATATGTGTATAAATTTTATATACACGTATACAAAGGTTTGTACATATGCATATAAAATATATACATGCATATATACGTATAAAGAGGAGAGAGGAGAGACTAGAGGGGTGGATTGACCACGCGAGTGTGTGCCTAGCCGCCAATCAGCGTCCTCGCTAATTGACGGCTAGCCGCTCTCCCGCGCGGCGCAGCCACGTGACGCACGTGGAGAGGGGTGGCCGGTTTTTTCTCGGTTTTCCTCGCTTTGTTTTTTTTTTGTTTTTTTTGGTTTCTCTCGAGTTTTTTTAATACGTACGTATATAGTATACGTGTTATTTTTGCTTTTATCTCTTTTTTTGATTTTTTAATATGACTTTGTATATGTATATTTCACATAAATTATATATATATACATTATATATATAAGTATGTATATACTTATATATATATATAAGTATAAACTTTATATACATATATTAAAAATTTATATGCATATATATAAAATATATACATATGTATATACGTATAGAGAGATGAGAGGAGAGATTAGAGGGGGTGGACTGACCACGCAGGTGCGCGTCCAGCCGCCAATCAGCACCCCCCTCCTCTGGCTGCCAAACAGAGCCATTCTTGTTTTCCAAAGAAGGCCGTAATATTTTCTCTAGGAAAAACATCCACAAAACATGTCACAAATCAACACTTAGAATGAAAAGACTGCCAAACATCTAAAAAAAAGGATCGTATTGAACACATTTAACATGATTATGTGTTTATAGAAATTGGCTTAGGTAATGTTTGAATGTCAGATGAAGATTAAATGTTTTACGCAAAACAAAATGACATGTGATTAATTGAGTTTTAATTATTACAAACTTAAAAAATGGATTTATTTGATATTTTAAAATAACTTTTATATAAAAAATTTTTACACGAAACGTACCATTTAACAGTTTGAAAAATGTGCCATGATAATCTGAAATTTATCTAGGAGATGGGGCCTTAATACCCAAAAAAAACCGTGGCACTAGAGTTGAATTGAGACACCACACTGAATGGTTTGCGCATATGCCCAATATATTCGTAGAGTTAGGACATCTACCATTCAAATCGTGAGTCACGGCGCAAAATTGATTAGCAAACTCGACGGTTTTGTTTGGTTAGACGTATCCATCAGGGAATAATCGAAAGTCCGGGTCTTCGCATAATGACAAGCATTAGCTTTTTTACTTTGCCACCGTAATAAAAACCCTTAATTAGGAAGCCGAGGCTTGCGTGAAGTGGAAATGGAGATGAAAGATGCAACTATTCCACTCCGAAATAATAACAAAAAGAAAAGACGAACTGTCATTAGGGCATTAGGCTTAATCAAGTGGAGTACATGCATCTATGCGCCGAAAGCCTGGGAGCAGAACAAAGCTGCTTTCCAACGACCTTTCCTCTGTTGCTGTCACACTGGAATATCATCATACTTATCAACTGTGCTGTGCTAAAATTGCTTCTAGAAGTGTAGGAAAAGTTGTTTAACTGTACTGTAGTTGACATGCTTTGCATAAAGTTAGCGGTATGGGTTATCTATATTGATAACTAAAATTGGCAAATAGGAGTATTAGCTTAAAACGAGTGGTCTAAAAAATACAATATTTTTTTAAGAAAAGAGAAAACATATCTTTAGAGAAGTGAGCAAATAATCTATGGCAATAATACAATGAACTATTTTCTTATTTTAAATTGCTTGTTCGTTATAGCTTTGTCTAAGACAATCATGTTTATCTTTGATCATTAATTCTTAAAAATTCATGTAATTTAATAAAATATGTATTATACAATTTCTTAGACGAATAAAAACATAAATCTTACTATATCCTTCCCCGAATGTTTAATGTTGGTTTAGTTCATTTTTGAGCTAATCAACATCAAATTAAAAAAAGGGAAGAAGTATGATGCTAAACTATATAGTATGGATAAGTGTTTGTCCAGATTCATCCCTAAAAATTTATTTATTTTTGAAATGGATGGTGTAAATTTTTAGAAATCAATGATCAAATATTAAAATATTTATATTTGACTAAGAGAAAAACCAAAACCACAAGTGATTTGAAACGAGTAGCTAAAAGAAATGGGCGTACACCTTTTTTATGGGCTTTATTGGGCTGAATGGATTAAAATCATAGAGGACTTAATTGAACACTTGTTCATGGGCTAAGTTAGGGCAAAGACTTTGTTCATGGACCAAGTTACGGCAAACACTTGTTCTGATCTGCTCAAGCTGCATTTGCCAGTAAAAGTGACAGGTATGAATGGCCTCACCAATTGCTTTGGACCAACGTACGGGCAAGTCCGATTAAAAAAAAGTTATTGTACTAACAATTATTTTTGTTTTAAAATGTAGCTATTTCCAACATAGTATCTTGTTTGAAAATAATGATGTTTCTTCATCTACTTTCTCCTATCAACCAATCACAATCATTTTTCTCAAACCTACTTTTTCTTTTCAACCAATCACAAACTTTCTTCCATCATTCTCACCTACTTTCTTAATATCCATGTCAACCTAAATACGTTTACATTTTGAGGCGGAGGAAGTACTAAGTCTGCAACTGTGCCTCTCATCGTTTCAAGGAGCATCAAGAACTTAATTAACCAAACTGAAATAATTCCAAGAGCTACACAGATAAACTCGATAAATACTTATCTTAGTTAACCTCAATATAGAGTAACAATGTCTGTTGGATACTTGGACGCCATCATATTACAAGCTAAAAAAACCTATCCTCTGCTGTCTGCTCCGTGTGTGAAACTGGGGCAGGAACCTATGCAAGGTTTGCATTTCTTCCCCCTGCTAACAAACTCATGTATCATCCAACCCTGCTCAATCTCACCCCAAAAACCATCCATAATTTTTCCTTTGATTTGGAACTAGAAAGAATTAGCGAAAGGAGAAAGAAAACAAGTGACCAGACGATTTCTGTTATGTTACACCGAAATGGCAAAACTCCGATGCCATCATCACAGCTCTGAAAACAATCTGGGATTCAGAATTCTTCAGTCTTCAGAGAGCTATCCGAGCTTGTTTCTGTGCTGTGTGCAGTGTGCTAGTGCTGCTCTGATTCATCGGCAGTCCAGTATGTCTTGACCGCCATGAGGACCTTCTCTGGGTTGAAGGGTCCGTCCTCATGGTCCAAGATGCGGCTCTCCCACCGCATCCGCTTTGCTATCGCCTGGACCTTGGTGAGGACATCAACCGTGTCGCGGACGATCGCCGTGCCCTCAGGCCTCAGGATCCTGTCCATCTCCAAGAGGATGTTGGTTATGTCACACCTGCAATGTTGAAGAAATGTGCATCAGTAAGCAGGCTATAAACCAATAATGTGATTTGCAGTTTTGCACATTCAGATTGCCCCACTAATTCAGACATTATTGGTGGCATGGGATCATGTGTCAGCAACAACATGAGCACCGGTAGAAATATCAGAGATGCGTTTTCAAAATTGTATAAAGGCTAGCGGTTTTACATGCATAATGAACAGCGCTGCACAGGCCATACAAGTCATGGCAATGATCTAACGAGTACCAAAGGACTATGATGCCAGTAGTCTTCATTTACTACCGGACTGTGCTCATGTTTGAAAATTCAGCTAATATGGAGTACTTAGTACTCACAGCTGTGTAGCTTAAGCTATACTCATTCTATCTGGATTCACGTACCATCCTTAAGAAAATACCTCAAGGTACCAACATTTTACACTAAAAATTTTAGTACCTTGAGATACCCAATACCTAGAGGTACCATATTTTTACACTAAAAAATACAGTACTCTTAGTACCCTTCTCAAGGATGGTAAAATTGCTCCCTAGAAAATGATGCAGAATAAACACTTGAAATATCTTCTGAGAGTCGAACTAGACCAGTAGATTCTTTAAGGGCTAAGCTAAAATCAACATACTTGGGAGGATGTCCAGTGTAATGCACAACCAAATGGTAGCAGCTTGAACATGGTTAGGCAGAACTAAGAGCTAGAAGAAATTATATGTAGTATAAAAGTTTCTCACCTGTCCTGATAGATGCTAAACAAATTGTCAGCGTGCAACAGGTCGTAGGTTCTGGGATACGTCGAGAAAGCTTCACACCAGTCCTGGTACGTGCCAATGAATCCTCGCTCATAAATTGCTCCAAGAGTGTCCCGGTCTGAATTTACGGGAACGACGTTCATCACCCACACAGGGTACTTAACTAAAGAAGCAGCGAACCCGCCCAAGTTTGCGTTCATGTCCATGACATTTCTGTATCTCCCATCGGCTATGGGTAGGGTGCGCTTGTAGTACGCCACCCTCTTTTCCCACAACTTCTTGTCCTCCTCAAATTTACTCGCATCTATCCCTGGAATCATACCCCTCTTCACCCTTGGAGGGACTGCGAATGCCCTCTGTGGCCATCTCTCCACAGCTCCACCTGCGATCTCACCCTGGTTGCTTACTTCAGGCAATGGAGTAACACATGCTTCCATCTGCTTGTACCTGTTCACATGAAGGGGTGAAAGCAACTAATTCAGTGGCAGACATCTAAATGAATCATCAGATAGTCTTGTTGGTGCAGCGATTCCATACCAGGCAGCATCAGGATTGTCACTCTTGCAGATATGAGGTGTCTTATACTTCTTCTTGATGTTGGCACATTCAAGGTGGTTCTTAGGCTTTTGCCAGATGGAGAGATCCCCCTTCTCAACCACCTTGTTCCAGCAAAGGCTCCTCGCGACATCCTCAATCTTGTCTTGCTCTTCCTTGAGGTTTTCCTTAGTCCTCTCCCACCCCTTGTAGTGTGTCTTCCAATTGATTGGAGGACCCGAGAGAATCCAGTATCCCCCGGGCCTTAGAATTCTGTCGACTTCAGCTAGGTATATTCCATCTAACAAAAATTTCAGAACATCAACTCAATTAGTCAACAATATTTTGACCTAAGGATAGCTTGAAAACTTAGGGCAAGATATATTGAAACCAATTCAAATGTATGGAAGTGCTCACCAAACTCATGCCATGGAATCAAGCAGCGTGAACAATGCGCCATATCGAATGACCTAGATGGGTAAGGCAGCCGTTGCTTTCCCATCACGCCGATGATGGCCGGCACACCTCGCTCCAGCGCGAATTGCACCTGAGCTTCATGGGTGTCCCTCGGTGCAAACGACATTGCAAGGATGTTCCTCTTCAGCAAGTAAGCACCCCAGCTAGCAACCTTCAAAGAAGAGTTAAAAGCATGAGCACATTGTCACAACACAACATCAAGAAACCTGAAGCTTAGATGTTCTTCTGATCTTCTCCCCCTTACCCCGCAACCCGTGTCGATCGCCGTCCTGATCCTCCCATCCGTCAACGAGATGAGCTTGCCAATGTCGTCAATGTAGGCGTCGGCGCCTCGCGGGAACATGGTGCCGCCACCGGGGAACCGGAACCTCTGGCCGTCCACCTGGATCCAGTTCTGCACGGCCTTCTCGATGCTGAGCTCCTTGTGGGGGATGTTGTTGAACCATGCGAAGTCCCTGCTCTGCGGCCACTTGAACGGTGTCCTGTACTTGGGCGGCGCCGGGATGAGGCACCGGATCTCCTCGTCCTTGCCAGGGCAATGCCGCTCCCGGTACACCAGCATCGCGCGCTCGAACCGCCGGCCGCGCTTCCGGTCCTCGCACGGCGTGTACTCGCTGAAGTTGAGCGGGCACGCCGGGAACGGCTGCACCGCCGCCTCGGCGTCCGTGTCGTCGAGGCTGAGCTGGTGGTGCGCCTCGAAGTCGAGCGATTCCTGCGAGGCCGACCCGAACGACGGCACGGCGGAGGACTGCCCCGCCGCCGCCGCCGCCGGGTCGCAGCCCACTTTGGTGATCGCCGAGCTCGCCGCCGGCTTGGGCAGCGTGGTGTTCTGCCACGCGCCGAGGACGTAGAAGGCGACGCAGAGCGCGCTCACCACCAAGATGTAGGTGAGCCGCTGCTTCTTGGATTCTTGCAGCTGCTGAGCTTTGGGGGAGGCAGGATATTCTTTAGCCATGGCTCCTGCAAGTTTCAAGAACTCATCAGCTAGGAGCTTAGCTTAACTGAAATCTAAGCTTTGTGGAAGCAGAAAAAGGCATGAAATTGAAGAACTTGAGCTACAATTGCCTGATCTGAGCTGCAAACGAAAAGCTGAATTGATATGCAAGGCTCAAAAATTGCCTGATGGATGAATTGGAGTTGTATTACTGAACTAGTACAAGTTTACCACTATCTTGAAAGTTCCCCATGGCATGTACTGTAGCACACTAATTGTAGCACCAACCTTAGTACCACTCTTGAAGATCACATGGCAATAAATTTCCGATTACAGATTTGAATATGGAGTCAAATACAACAGATCATTTTAAAATTCCGGGATCTACCGAGCAAAATTGTTTAATCTGACTACTGACAACACCAGGAAACATACACCTGACTGTTTGTCCTAAATTTATTATGCTGCAGCAGTTTAAACAATTTAAGACTATGAAAACCCACGAACAGATAGCATTCAAGAAAGCAGGAGGGGACGCAAATACCACTAATAACTCTAATAACTGTAGATCATGAAATGATTCTTAGAAAAAAAAACTCCATGCTTCACCAAGAGGAGGAAACTATACAGAAGCATATGCTCATGCTTCTTGCTGAAGGCTTATGCTTCACCAAAATCAGTACAAGCAAGATTTATGCTTCCAGCTGAAGGCAAAGAAAGTTGCTACTAGGATAAAAGGCAAAGAGGCTAAAGAGGATAAATATTCCAGGCAAAAGGCAAAGCGGAAGCAGCACGATGGTGGCAGCTAAGCACCACAGGCCACAGAGATCCAGAAAATCTCACAGAAATGGCAGGGGCAACCCACATGAATGCCACACCACCCAGCGGTAGCTAGCAACCTCCATTCCCCAATGGATCCACACATACACCGACACAACACCAGCACACCACTCCAATCCAAGAAACACTACGAGCAAGAAACCAAGCTGAAAAAAGTAGAGACCTGAAGTAAAGAAGCCAGCTCAGGAAGAAACGCTCCAAGGATGAGACGAAGCAGAGACACCTCCTCCTCCTACAGAGGCTGAGAGGGAGGGGAGAGGAGCAGCAGCTCTGCCTATTTATGCGAGCTCTGCACTAGCAATGGTGAATTGGTGAGTGAGTGAGTGAGGCAGCCACTACTGAGCCAGTGGAGTGAAGTGGTGTGATGCCAAACACGGTGTCACATGTCAGCAGCAGCAGCGGCTTTCCTTCCTCTTCCCAGCTAACCCAACCCCCTTTCATAAATAAAGGAGAGGAGGATGTGCGTGTGAATGGGGCCATGCCGCCATGGTGGCCATACTACACACCCGCAGGGGCAGAAAGATCACGCCGACACGGGGATTAAAATAGGGTGGAATTGGGCAGGAAAGAGGGGGCTGCACCACCACCAACACCAAAAGCTAGGGTTCTTGGAGACCTCTGTTTCTTGGCTCACGTGGTAATGGCACACTGGTACAGTGGCACTGGACCAAAATGTCCAGATGACCAATGTGCAATGGCTATGGTGACCCAGTAGTGGATTTCTTGGTCTCCTGGAGGAAGAAGAGCCCGGGTCTCCGGTCCTTGCAATTAGGCCTCTTGCACTGAGTGTGGCTTTGGACCATGGCTGTGGCTGGCATATTGATGAATGTTCCAGGGTTATTGGTTTCTGAACCGTCTTGGACATCTGAAACTCTGAAGAGTCTCACCTTCAGTTGTTGTATTATTTTTACTAGCTCTTGGGGAGGGAAAACCAATCATCTTCCATTTCTGTGCTAAGCTTCGCTTTCAAGGTGTAACAGTTGGAACTTGGGAGTTTGTGATGCTAAAAGGAAAATCACTTCTACTATGCAGAAAGATCAAAATTCAAAAGTGCTTTGCTTTGGTTCTTGTACTTTATTTTGCTTTTTTTTTACAACAATTCACTTCTCAAAGCTTTTGCACCAGTAGTAAAATTATTCCAGGTATTAATTATTTGCCCGGGTCATAAAACAGAACTATAGCATGACTATTCTAAGAAGATATGGGAAATTCTGGCAATCTGTTTTACAACATGCGCACAGTATCAAGATCGAAAACGAATAATTGCAAACCATACATTGACAGCTTTTACCAGATCACAGATAATATGTCTACACATTAGAATCACAATCCAAACATATCAAGAAACAAAAGGAATTGGAATTACATCTCCAGGATTGAAAACAATAATGCCACAAAAATAATCAACAAAAGGAGCCCAAGAATTGGAATTTACCTTCAGAATGCAGGTCCTAGATCCTCCCTGTGACCTCAGCAATTGCCAATTGCCCACCTCATTGCCAATCCGCCAATTTCGATCATGGATCTGGGCAGCTTTGCCCGGCCATGATGGTGGTTGTTTGCAGTAGAAGCAGGGGGTAAAAAACAAAAAAGGCGCAACTTTTAGCTATTCCCTTTTTTTATCTCCTCACACCCTACTTCCTGACGATTTTACCCCTGGCTGCCTTTGCAAAATCTGCATGGAGTGGACAGGATTTGGTCAATGACGAAATGACACCGCACACAGTGGTTTTTTTGGAGAGAGATTGTCGGCCCTCCATTTGCTTCCCTGCATTTTTGTTGTTTTTCAGCTTTCCCTTTTGAACTTAAAAATGAATTTTGACACTGGATGGAAAAAGATGCTTGTTCATGATGCAGGAGGTGATGGAGTAGTGTCGGTGGAATGAAATGCATGGACCACAAGCAACATAATACGGAATCTCTATGTCTTCGTCACACTTGTTTTGGATGATGATATCTTGCATGCGATTTTTTTCTAGGATAAAGAGATGTTAGCACCAAATACTAATAATTTTCAGTTCATGTCTCAGTTATATCATAAGTTTTCATTTCAGAGGAGTAAATTGAAGTTAAAAACTAATGCCAAGTACATGAGTTTTACAGGCATTTGAGAGGATTTTTAAGAAATAATTGAAAGGGATCAAAGAATTTCCGATCACCCAAATGGGACTTGAAAATACTTGAGGGAAAAAATTCTACTTCGTATATGATGATCTTGCAGCATCCGTAGACGATACACATCCTATTTTTGGATCAAAAGGACAACGAAACAATAAAAAAACAGTAAAACAGAATAGATTTGCAAGCAACCGGAAGAATCTCAACAAAAGGAATGACATCTTCCTCCTTTCTACCGAATCCCGCATCGAGGTACCTAGGGTTTCATCAAATCCATCAACTGGACCTCCGCTCCATACGCGATCACCACAAACGCAAGCGAAATTGATAGTGATTCCAACCATGGATCCACTCACCTCAAGGATCAAGCGGAGCTCGAAGTCGATCCGCGCAACCAGGGAGAAGAGAGAGAGAGAGAGAGAGAGAGAGAGACGCGCCTCCGATGATCTCCCAGTTCGTTGCAACTCAAACGCTTTTGAATTTTGGCGAAGCAGATGAGAAGAAGTTAATTGAATTCATCTCGTAAGGAAAAGCTCGGTGCCGCCATTAATGGGCTCGCCGTACAAAAAAAATCCAAATCCGAATTCTCCAAGCCCATTAGGCCCAGTGTAGTAAGCCCACGAAGCGAGGGCATCTCGGCTTCGCTTGAGGCGGAGAGGCGCCGCCACCGCCGCCGCCGCCGGCGGCCGCCGCGATGTCGCTGCCGGCGCGGCTGCTGCTCGGTCGTGGCAAGACCACGGCGGCGCAGCACGTGGCGGCGAGGCACCTCGACCACACCTTCGAGAAGCTCGCGGCGGCGCACCTCCCGCTCGTCGCGGCGGCGCCGCTGGTGGACGCCCTGCGCGCGTCGCCCGCCGAGCCGCTCGCGCTCCCGAACCTCGCCCGCCGCCTCCCGCTCCGCCTCCACCGGCGAGGCGCGCTCCACTTCCTCCGCCTCTTCCCGCGCGTGTTCGACCTCCGCGCCCCGCTCCCGCTCTCCCTCTCGCTCACCGCGCCCGCCGCCGAGCTCCTCGCCGTCGCCGCCTCCCCAGAGGCGGCGGCTCACACCCTCCACTGCCTCCTCGCGATGTCCACCTCCCGCTCCCTCCCCCTCCGCACCGTCTTCCGCGTCTGGCGTGAGCTCGCTCTCCCCGACGACTTCGAGGTCTCCGTCGTCGCCGACCACCCCCACCTGTTCCACCTCGCCCCCAACCCCGCCGAGCCCAACACCCACATCCTACACCTCGTCGCCGATCCGGCGACCGAGGAGTTCACTCCGGCGATCGAGAAGACACGGCCGGAGAAACACGCCTTCAAGCTGCAGTTCCCGCCGGGATTCAGGCTGACCAAGGAGTACCGGAAGAAGGTGAAGGAGTGGCAGCAGCTACCATACATCGGGCCATACGAGGTATCAATTCAGAAGGCCGTGGGGAGCAAGAGGATGTCCAAGATGGCGAGGAAGAAGATGGAGAAGAGGGCGGTGGGGATCGCGCACGAGTTCCTCAGCCTGACCGTGGAGAAAATGGTGGAGGTGGAGAAATTCAGCCAATTCCGGAAATGGTTCGGGATCGAGGTCAATGTCCGGGACGTGTTCTTGGATCACCCAGGGATATTTTACCTCTCGGCAAAGGGAAAACGGCACACGGTGTTCTTGCGTGAGGCATATGATCGTGGCAAGCTTATTGAGCCGAATGATGTTTCGGAGGCGAGGAGGAAGCTTGTTGAGCTCATGCTCCTTCGCCGTCGTGGGCTTGGGAATGCCAATTCAAATGCTAACATGGCTTCATGTGCTTGTGGTGATGCTAGAGAAGACACAAGTGATTTCCAGGAGGAAGAGATTTGATAGTATGACATGTCCAAGAAGCTGGAGGAGAAAGTAAGCTGTGGATTTCATGGACAATCTTTTTGTCTACCATAACCTGTTCAACAGGTGCTTGGACTACCTTGAGTGGTGAAGATGTTGGTGTTGCCTAATCATGGGCAGGGAATTTTGCGTGGCATCCATTAGATGAGGGATATGGATGCTTTTCAGGGATTTATGCTCATTGTTTGGCATGATCTGTTGATGCAATGTGCTGGACTGAGTATAGTTCTGGTTGAGGTTCAAAACTTGAAAGGTGTGACTCTGAACTTCACTGATTGGTAAGTCAAGAACTGTTCAAATGTAGCGACAATTACGTAATGATAATGTCTTTTTTTCCAGTATGGCAATTTGCTTCTGCATTGTGGAATACTATCACCAAGTATTTACCATACCAGAATATTTTAGTTGGAACACATCCTTTTATCTTTCACTAGTTCATTTTCATAATGAAATGTGCTAGATATAGTTCATCTGTTCTTGTTAGCTCAAGATTTTTCATGCCCCTAAACCAGTCACATATTTTACTAGCCTTGTTTACTGCATTGAGTACACGAAGATGGCATTTGGCATTTTTTTTCTTCTTTACTTTCTAGCTTTATAAGTTCCTACCAAAATTTCTACAGAAGCTAACATGAGAAATTGTCATTTAACAGGTCTACAATTACGCCAGAGCGAAAGCAGTGTGATGAAAGATCTTGGCTGAAGTATGAAATTGAAGAGCCCTTGTTTCACTGGAGATGATGTGAACCGAAGATGATTCATAGAAACTGGAGAATACAAAATTGCCTTTCTTTCTACTGGTTGTGAACTGCGGAAGGCCACGGGGATGTGACTCACAATACCACGGGGCCTATGATCAAAATTGCAGTCATCTCTGACTAGAGAATCCTGTAGTTTTTATCGACAAACTATTACGCATCAGTTGTCATTACAGCAGCTCTTCATCATATACAGTTCAACTTTTGAGTGTACTTTGTCACTGTGATCATGCCCTTGTAACAGTTATCCCATAAGTCTGGTTGTCTTCCTCTTCCAATCAGTAAACATGTACATTTTTCTGACATAATCAATTCAGCATCTACTATCATTCTCCAGTGATTATACACGTTCCTATTTCTTCTAATATCCTACCTAGCTGTATACACGCACACACACACACAAATCACTAACATAGCTGCAGAATTACAAGGGATTATGGATGTTTAGGAGTGAAACTCTTGTCTGCAGCAACCTCCTGAACACCTTCTCGCTGCCACTCTCCATCTCACCAATGCATTCCTCCAGCTCCTCCAGTCTCTCCAATGCCGGTGCCGGCGCCATCTCCGGCGACACCGCCTTCTTGGCCGCCCGCGTCACGCCTATCCTCGTCAGCCACTTGTGTGATGCCGCTGTCTGCACCATGGCCGGCACGTCTCGCGACATTGCCACGCACCGCAGGAAGATGGCCTCCGACGCCGCCGCGGCGACCGCGGCCACCTCCGCCACGATGCCGACCACCTCGCCGTCGGTGTCATTCGCTGGCCTCGCCGCCGCCGCCGGCATGCGCCTCACCGCGTGTCGCATCGCGGCGGCGAGGCGGCACAGCTCCCTCTCGGCCCGCCTGTGCGCGCGGAGCGCCGTGGCGACCACCGCGCCGTCGCCGCGCCGGGCGCCGGCGCGCAGCTCCGCCGCGCTCTGCCTGAGCGCGAGCACCACCGACTCGAACGTGCCGAAGGCGTCGGCGAGCACGAGGAACCCGTCGAGCGCCCGCTCGCAGGCGGCGCCGGCGCGGTGAATGGCCGCCGCGGCCTGCGGCAACTGAAGCAGCTCGCCGAGCACAGCCAGCACGTCCTCCACGAGCGCGAGCCCATCGCACCTCCCGTCGCCGTCAACACCGGAAAACCTCGCCGCGGCGGCCGACCATGACCTGAGCGCGCGGATGCCGCCGTCGAGCCGCGCCACGACCGGGTGCGAGTGCTCCCTCGGCAGGCTGGCCGACCTCGCCGCCGCCGCCGTCCCCGCCGGCCTGATCGTCAATTGCATTCCAATCATCGAGTCCACTGCTGCTACTGCCACTGATCAGCTTGATCGGTTGAATCCTTCGTGTTCGTGATCGTGTTCGTGGAGAAGCAAGTGGAAGACGGCGTGCGGGTTTTATACGGGGCGGAGGCGGGGGCAGGTGATGGTTTGCACACTTGCACGTTGAAAAAGAGAGATCGTTGGCTTTTTCGTGTGTTGGATAAGGGCATTGGCTTGGGCAGCTCGGCTTGCCCACTTTGGAGTTGGTGCGGTGCACGGCGCCATGGCGAGCTGCTGTTTTCTCTGCTCCGGCATGAGCGCAAAACTGCTAAACTAATACTAGTGTCAGCATGAGCTTACTTGGGAACAGCTGTGACTGCCTAAATGGCTACGACAAAATCGGCACAGGGACAAGAGCAGGTTTACAAAACCGATGGCACCGCGCTTACCGCCGGGTACGATAGCAGTAAGATCACGATAATCCCATTAAATTCAAATAAATATAATAAATTAATTAGAAAATTTTGATGAATTTTATACGTTTCTTATGGGTGACCCATAACCGCGTTTATCGCTGTGTTGTCGTAACATCATCTCCAATGATAGAGAAAAACCTGGATAGGAGTACAAGATGTAGGTGAGCTGGAACTTCACTCTAGCAGAGTCAGCTGCACGCATTTTATTTCTTCCTTGTGCAGAATAAGTTTAGATTTGAATCTTTTTGGAATGAAAGATGGTATCATACTCCATGTTGTCGATTTATTTTTATATTTTGTATTGTATGAACTTCAACGAGTAAAAAGAGGACATCTTAAGTAGGAGTATAAAATGCCATCTCCATGTCAGCTGTGTACTGCACTGCACTTCCTCCCCTCCGGTTTGTCAGGTCCGCTGTTTTCTTCAGCTGCCAAAACCTCCCAGGTTTCAGAGACGAGCCACCAAAGCCTGTTTCTGATTGGAGCTTATCTTAAGCTCAACTACTAAAGGCAATAACTCTTTAGCCTAATCTAATCATCTCCAAAGATTTTTTTAAAAAAATACCAGTTGATTACGTCTAGTATTCTAGAAAAAGCAGATAAAATATCAATCTGACCCAATACTGGCACCATAGCCGTGGTAGTGGTTGTTCAGTGCACCTGTTCCTGTGTCATCTCGGTGCCAACAATTGCGACGGCACGAGTGCAGGACGACGACATCGCTGAAGCCACTAACCAAAGTAACAAGACACTAAGGCTGTTTTTTTAGGGTTAGAAGAACGATAAATTAACACATAATTAATTAACTAACAGTAAAAAAATTTAAGAAATAAATTACTATAATTTTTTATAATAAATTTTTTATAAAAAATACATCGTTGAGTAGTTTGATAAGCATATGCACGATAAACTAGAAAAAAAGGTTAGGAATCTCGAGCTAAGAACAAATCCTGAATCCTCTCCTGTGATTTGCGCACGCCCAAAGATGATGGCCAACTAGCCAATAGGCGCACGCCCCAATGCTTCGACCTGTCACGTCCTTCTCCGACGAGAGCAAAGCCACTGCCGCCATGATCAGACAGACTCGGACAAGGTTTGTGGATCACTGGGTTGGATGAATGCGATGCCAGGTACGCATCGCGACAAAAATCAATGCCAAGCTCATATTGCCACTCAGACTATAAAAATTTGTATCTATCGAATCAAAAACAAACTAAAATCATACACTGCTTCTTCCGTCTCGATACAAGTACATCTAAAATCGAATATGATATTTTATAGTATAACGAATCTGAACAGTTGTATTCAGATTTGTTGCACTATGAAGTGTCATATTCGATCCTAGGTTATATTGGACGGAAAAACTCCATAAAACCTTGAGCTTCTCAAAATGTGATCTAAACTTGTCTAAGACGACACAAAATTATTTTGAATTCGATAGCCAATTATAAATTGCTTGTCCGTAAGTTCAGTGCAAAATTGAAATGTGCTTCCTTCATTAAAAAAATTAAATTTTTAGTATGAATGTGGACATGCAAGGATTGAATTTTTATAGGATGGAGGGTGTAAGTTAAATTTGTTCGGACGAATCAGCTCGTGGAACCAGCCATTGTGGACTTGAAATGGATATGCAAAGGGCCAAAGGAGTTAATATATCGAGAATTTTCTCTGTTTCTTTCTTTGAAAAGTGAAAATCTAGATTTCTGATTCCTAGCTGCACGTACAAGGTAAACAACATTCTAACAGAGTAACAGAGCTGCAGAATTACAAGGGATTATGGATGTTAAGAAGAGAAACTCTCGTCTGCAACAGCCGCCTGAACACCACCTCACTACCGCTCTCCAGCTCGTCAATGCATTCCTCCAGCCTTTCCAACGCCGCCGTCGCCGTCGCCGTCTCCGGCGACACCTTCTTGGACGCCGGCACGACGTGCAGCCTCGCCAGCCAGTTTTTCGATGGCGACGTGCTGGCCATTGACGACATGTCCGGCGACATCGCGGCGCACCCCAGGAAGATGGCCTCCGACGCCGCCGCGGTGGCCGCGGCCGCCTCCGCCACCGCGTCGCCCACGTCGTTGCCCGTGGCTTCCGCCGCCGGCGTCCTCGAGGCGGCCTGACGCATTGCCCCCGCGAGGCGGCACAGCTCCTTCTCCGTCCGCCTGCGGGCGCGCAGCAACGCGGCGACCGTGGCGCCGTCCCCGCGCCGGGCGCCGCACTGCGCCTCCGCCACGCTCTCCCTCAGCGCGAGCAGCGTCGACTCGAACGTGCCGTATGCGTCGGCCAGAACGAGGAACCCGTCGAGCACCCTGTCGCACGCCGCCGCCACGGCCTGCGGCAGCTCGAGAACCTCGCCGAGCGCGGCGAGCACGGCCTCCACGAGTGCAAGGCCCGAGCTCCCGTCCGCCACGCCGCCGCCGGACGACGCCGTCCACGACCTGAGCTCCCGCACGCCGCCGTCGAGCCGCGCGATGGCCGGGTGGTGCAGCTGGTGGTGGCACTGGCACGGCTGGCTCGCCGTGCGGGCGTGCGCCGCCTTCCTCGCCGTCCTCCCAGGGCTAAGTGTCAAGTGCATCGCTGTCTAGTCGTCTTCGTGATCAGTGGACAAACGAAGCGACGGCGACGAGGAGTTTATACGCGAACGGAGACGAGGTGGCGGTTGCGAGTTGGCGAGTTGCGGCTAAAAAAAATCGCGGGATTTCACATGACAGCGTGGGTGTCTTGCAGTTGGCACACGGCGCCGCGCTGCTGTTTCTGGCATTCCGCCGGCATGCGGCTCGAGCGAAAACTTGGCGTTCTACTGGTGGTATCGCGGAGTTGACCCCCGGATTCGATGGGAGCAACTCACTGCCTATAGTCTAAATGTATATACTATAAATCGTTTGACTTTTTTAATTAAAGGTATTTAAGTTTATCAAGTTTATAAAAAATTAGTAATATTTACAACACAAAATTAGTTTAATTAAATTTAACATTGAATATATTTTAATACAATGTTTGATTTGTGTTGAAGATGTTAATATATTTTGCTATAAATTTGATCAAACTTAAATAAATTTGACTTGAAAAAATCAAACGATTTATAATATAGAATTATAAAATGAAGGAAGTTTTTTTTTCAGTGAAAAAGTAGGTGCGGCGTTGACAGGATTGTCACGATATTATTACGATGAATCGATGAAAAAAGTAGGCACAAGTACAGGTGAACTGTCAGCGTCGCTCGAGTCGTCGGGACATCGCCAAAACCAGAAACTAGCGTGCACGAAGGCTGGAGGGCTAGGCGAATCATCTTCTCTGAGATAAATTAAGGGCATTAACTATGAGGGCAACTCAAATTGAATGGTCTCAAGTGCCATCTAAGCTAAGGTTACTTGTCTGAAAAATTGCTCACATGGTAGCTTCAACTTTTTTATGCCAGCCCCTAAGATTTTCTCGGAACGAAAAAAGTGGTAGGAACACTTTCGGAGATTTCATATTTTGACCTTTTTTAAAAACTTATTTTAAAATAGATCCCTGTCGAAAATTATCATCAAAAATAGACCCCGGGCTTAGCGTCAGGGCCAATGACGCTAAGCTCGAGCACCTCAGCGCCGACTGACTCGATGCTGAGGTTGTGACGGCTATACCGAGCCGTCGGGTAGGAGGCGGGCCCGCTGTTACTTTGTTATACCACGAAACCATCATAGTGCAATCACACCAATTTATCCATCTACAACATTAACCGACAGATCGGCATAGTATTTTTTTTAAAAAAAAATGAATTTGAAAAAAAAATGGACATTTTTAACCTACAACTAAGTCCCTCCACAAATTTTACCAATAATATCTACATATACACAATCTTTTGTTTCAAACGAGCCAAAGATATCAATTTCTAATTTTAACCCTTATATTTTGTTTAAATAATAAACAAATTAGGGTTCTACCCAATTTAGACCAAAAAATAGGGTTTTCCTACATGCCTAAACCCTAACCATAGCCCTCCATTCTAGGGTTTTAACCACATCTAAGCATTGCATGACCACCAACTACTACAGTAACAACGAAGAGAACGAACTAATTTGAGAAATTTTGCCCCAAATCCCTTTTCTAGGGTTCAACCCTAAATGAACTAGTCCATGCAAAAACCAAGAAATGAAGAGAGGATTCGGAGGAGATTACATTGGCTCTATGCCCTCCCCCCAACGATTTCTCCTCCAAAATACAAAGATTTCGTAAAGTTTTACTCGATTTTTGGAGGGGAGGAGAGAGGGGTGGCCGCCGGCGTTGCACAATCGAGGAGAAGATGATGAGGAAGAAAGAAGTGGGCTGGGGGTTGCTCGGCCGCGTGTGGCTAAGCCCTCAACCTCAACAACAGGGCCATTGGCATTGAGGTCGGGCAGGTTAGCGTTGAGGCGGTTGGCGTTGACCTTTACCACATCGGTTAGTGGGGCCCGCCTTTCACTCGACAGCTCGAGACGGCCGTCACAACCTTAGTGCCAAGTCGGTTGACACTAAACCCGAGGTCTTTTTTTATGATAGTTTTTGGCAAGGACTTATTTTAAAATAAGTTTTGAAAAAAAGGTTAAAATGTGAAATTTTTAGATGGGGGACGGCTTACAGACTGCGCCAATTTTCTTTCCGGTTGCGAGGCCATTGGCTCTTCTGCAAAAGGCGTGAACCTGACAGAAGATGCGAGACCCACCTCCTTCTCTCCTCCACATCAGATTTTGTCCTAGCTGAACTGACGGGGAGACTCGCCACAGTGGCGCACTGTGTATGCTCTAACGAGAAAACGAAGCCATTTGCTGCCTTTTCTGGTCGGATCGGAGGAGACCCGTGCAACTCTGCGGCCGTGCTGCGGATGCAGGTGTCATCCGGAGAAGCGATTTTGGCCGGCGAGTCCGGTCGTTTTGGCAAATCAAGGGTCGGTCAACAGTTGGGTACAGGCTTACACGACCACTCTCCCATCCACGATCCGTCTCTGCATCTCGCAGCTCATCGCGACGCGAAATCACCGGCATCTGCTCCCCAGTTTGACTGTTTCCACCGGCCAGCTCCCAACGTTTTTGCACACGACACGAAGAATGTGCTCGTGGCCTACATATAAGTGATCACGTCTCTTTAACGTTACGTCGAAGATCTCAATCTACTCAGCATCCACCATTGCGCGGGTTGAAAACACAGGCAAGCCACCCATTCATGTAATCATTTCGAGAACAGATTACGTCATATTTATCTTAGAATCTTCGGGTCTCCCAACAATACCAAAACCTAGAAAATGAACAAGGCCACAATTTTGGAAACTTAGCAATTTTCAGATTTTCACTGCCTAGCTACTCACTAGCTATTCTCAAAATCTCGACCTCACAAAACAGGGCTATGGTATCTTCTAGTAGTACAAGCTCATGACAAAGAATGGAGATATGGAGGATGAACATTGCAAGGTTGCAGTTGCAGGTACTAGAGAAGTTCACGAATCTCAAATCAATTTATGAAATCAAACTACACACATAATGTTTCTTGACTCCACGTACTTACGGAATAATTATATTGGCATACACAAAACCGGAGCTAATCAGAGTAGATACACCCATAGACAAGCCATCAGACCAACATTTTTTTTTTTGTCCATGAAACAGCCAGCTAATGCTAATAGACAGGGTTCCCATGAAAGATACAGCTAGGCAACATCTAGAAGCACTTCCTGTGGACAATTGCTGGGCCAGATTCTTCATACTCAGCCCTTGAGATCCACATCTGCACAAAAAAAAAAAAAGAAAGAAACATATGTCAAGAACCTTCTCGAACAATCTAGAAAGTGTATCAAGAATTAACCGTTGGATTGTTTTGCGTTACCTGCTGGAAGGTGCTCAAAGATGCAAGGATTGATCCTCCAATCCAGACACTGTACTTCCTCTCAGGCGGAGCGACAACCTTGATCTTCATGCTGCTTGGCGCGAGCGCAGTGATCTCCTTGCTCATGCGGTCCGCGATGCCAGGGAACATGGTGGATCCACCACTGAGAACAATGTTGCCATACAGGTCCTTTCTGATATCAACATCACACTTCATGATGGAGTTGTATGTCGTCTCATGGATACCAGGAGCTTCCATGCCGATGAGAGAAGGCTGGAACATGACCTCCGGGCATCTGAAGCGCTCCGCGCCAATGGTGATCACCTGCCCATCAGGCAGCTCATAGCTCTTCTCAACCGATGAGCTGCTCTTTGCAGTCTCAAGCTCCTGCTCGTAGTCGAGAGCGACATATGCAAGCTTTTCCTTGATGTCACGGACAATTTCCCGCTCAGCAGAGGTTGTGAAAGAGTAACCCCTCTCAGTCAGGATCTTCATGAGGGAATCAGTCAGATCCCTACCAGCAAGATCAAGACGGAGAATGGCATGCGGAAGGGCATAACCTTCATAGATTGGGACCGTGTGACTGACACCATCTCCAGAATCCAAGACAATACCTATTGACAAAAAAATAAAGATAACAAATGATCAGAGAACATAACGATAGTTTCTTTTGGTATTGTAACATCTGTAAAACAAGGCAATAACTTATAGTTTATTTGGTTTGAACGGTTCAATTTAAGTTTTACTTTCAAAAATGTGTTGCCAATTTTGGTTGTGCGCACAGCATTTGATTTGAACATCACTCGGTTTGTTCCTGCTCGATTGAGATTCCAGGGTAGCAAAACAGAATTTACACATGAAAATGCTTATCCTTTGTTCACTTACCAGTAGTACGCCCACTAGCGTAGAGGGAAAGCACGGCTTGAATAGCGACATACATGGCAGGAACGCTGAATGTCTCAAACATAATTTGTGTCATCTTCTCCCTGTTGGCCTTAGGGTTAAGTGGAGCCTCCGTAAGAAGAACTGGATGCTCTTCTGGTGCTACACGAAGCTCATTATAGAATGTGTGGTGCCAAATTTTTTCCATGTCATCCCAGTTGCTTACAATTCCATGCTCAATGGGGTATTTCAAGGTCAGGATACCCCTCTTGGATTGGGCCTCATCACCAACATAAGCATCTTTTTGTCCCATCCCAACCATAACGCCGGTGTGGCGCGGACGGCCAACAATACTGGGGAAAACAGCACGGGGAGCATCATCTCCAGCAAAGCCAGCCTATGAAAAGTGAAAGCAATTAATACTTGATGAGCTTCTCAGTTCTAACAATAATTGCCATCAGATGGAAATTATGTTCAACAATATGCCAAGTGATAACTTTTTATTACCTTAACCATTCCAGTTCCATTGTCACAGACAAGGGGCTGGATGTCCTCCGTGTCAGCCATTTATGTTAATTGATCTGCATAGCACAAAATAAATAATTCAAAACAGTGCTTACGAAAGACTATAGATTAATACAGAAAAATGTAACTTGAATAAGAACTAAACATTCATTGTACACAAACATGAGTTACAAAGCCAATGTCTTCTTTATTGAGTACTCTTCAACAGACATGAAAGACAAAAAACATGTCTTTAAGATATTACATTCAAAGCTATTAATCAACTAACTAGTATTGCAAATTGTGAAAGAGGGAGGATTATTCAAACAAAAAAAGTAGGCACAGATAGGAAGAAGTATAACACTATAGTTGTATATAGGAAACTCCCAAATGAATGGCCCATGATGCGTAAATCCTAACTAGATCAAGTGACTTGTAGTTAAGAAATTCAAATCCATAAACTGAGGCTGGTCTGAATCACCAACCCTCCAAAGGAATGGCCCTCTCTCCTCGGAGCATACAATGCAATGTATATTCAATCGATTTAGACCAATCTTCAGGGAAAAAGGGGACATGCTTCAGTGCATGAAATGAATGCAACACGATCTGCTCGTATCCTGGATTGTCTGATTGGTTGATTTGAAGTATTAATTTTTCTGATCAGACAGACAGCCGTCATCAAGATGTGAAGCATCTTAGAATGGTGGTCCACAGGCATCCATTTTTAGTACAAAATTCAAGTTCTTCATAATATGCTACCCTTCTCGTTGGAAAATTTGAACTCCGTGGTTTCTGAAACTGGGTGGTTATCGATTAGCAACATAATTTTCTTTCAGATTTAAGAAACCATTTCACATAATGAACTCGTGGGCATGCTTGTGTTCTTGTGTGAACTATGAAATGTTCTGTTCAGGAGCACAAGTGCACAATCTCCGAAAAGAAGTCGATCGGTACAGTAACAAAACTTATTTTTCTCACGCAAGCAAGGAACCGTGGAAGCAAAAACAAAAGGAATCAGGTTCTCACTAAATGTATGAAACTTCAAATGATCGAATCAGGACAGTTTCTTGAGTGACACAAACAAATAAACCAGCTCTAAGCATGTGAAGAAATTCTGTCAGTTGATCTACAGTTCAGAAAAACTAGCATGACACCACACAAATCGAAGAGATCTACTGCAAGACTACTCGTCACCTCGACACAAACAAGATCGGAGACATCCATCAACTAAAGCTACGGATCAGCATTCACAAAGAACAACAAAGATCAAGTAACTCCTACAAGGCTACAATCCTAAAGATCCAACCTTTGGCAAACACAAGCCAAAAACAACCAGGAGCCCCTACTCGGCTACGCCAGCAACCCAGTTCGCCATCCAAACAGCACCAGAGTACATCTCCGATTGCAAGAAACATCAAGCAGACAAGCACTAAACCAGAAAACTAACATGGGCCCTGGACCTGGAGAGGCAGTTGCTCACCTAAAGAAGAGGAGAGAACCGAAACGAACCGAACCGGGGATGGCGGCGGCAGCAAGAAGCGTAGGAAGGAGGCGAATGGCGTGGGAGAGAGAGAGAGAGAGGTGGAGGGCGAGATATAGGAGGTGGCAATGGCGACGGCGGTGGTGGGAAATGGGGGAATGAGATGTAAAGAGGCGCCGGCCTCACTGGAAAGTTGAGAGCTTGAGGCTGTCTCTGCGGCCGTGCCAACGCGGAATAATTTGCTGCACACCTGGGCCAACCTAGAAAATCTCTGCTTTTTTAATGTTTACTCTTATACGTGCACACCACTATGTACCCAATGCTTTCTTCTTCTATTAAAAAAATAATTTCTTCTCATTTTCTTTTTGAAGATAAATAATAGTAGTTGATTTACCTTTTTAGAGCGATGGAATGGAATCCCCATATGGAAGGTGGACAAACACTATTAGCGACGAATCCATAACATAAATATAGGAAAAACTAGTTTTTTTCCTATACAAAATCAACCTCTGACTACGAATTTGAATATATACTACGTCTAGATTTATAGTTAGAAGTTGTTTTTTTAGGGACAAAAAAAGTATGTTGAAGTCATAACTAACAGGAATATTTCATTCGTCTCATAAAAAACAAACCAGCATGTGATGTGTTGTCTAGATTTTCGTTTCATAAAAAACAAATTAGTATGAGATGTGACATATTTTAATACTACAAACAGACAGCACATCTCGTATTAGGTTCATTTTTTATGGGACGGAGTAAGTATATTGTAGCTATGCTTGTCAACGTATTGTCAATCAAATTTTCTTTTTATGTAAATAAAAAAGTGAAACATGTTTTTTTTATTTTATCGTACACACAATTAATAGTTCAGTTAGCTAGATAAAGGCAGCTAGTACAACTTTTTCATCCAACAATTCCTCGCTTATTTATTGTCATGAAGCATCACTATAGCACACCAACATAGGGTACCTGGTAGAATAGGTTTGGCTGGCTAGAGCCGAGGCCAGAGCCCCAACCAGCTTTAAAAATAGACATGTCACCAAACATAAATCCAAAAAATCAAATTAGTTGATGCAGACATGAAAGATCTTTAATAAAATAGTCTAAAACAAAAAAATAACTAAGTATGAAAGAAGAGCTTTAAGAGACAACGGCAACCCAACGGACGCCAATGTTTAGATAGGTTTTTTTTCAACATAGCTCTGGATAGAACACATATTAAACCGGTATACAATGTAACCTCGTGGACGCGTAGCGAATCCTCTTTTTCCATGCGTAGGCAGCAGCCGTGTGTCAAGGAGGAGGGCCATCGATCAACTGTTTGTACAAACCTTGCAATCTATTCTTCGTACCACCCTACCATCGCATCTTCTTCTTCTTCTTTTTTTCCCTTGTTGTCGTATGCCTTGAGCTGTCGCTGCTTTCGGTTGGTACTTGGAGTATTACGATTTCAAGAAAAAAAAAACGAGCACATGAATGAAGCTACGAAAGCTGAGGTGGTGGACGGTGGCGCGGGCCCTGCAGTGCAAAGGAATACAAGGCAAAACAAAAGCGAGCGGGTGGGTGGGCGGCACTACCAGGGCAGCCTTTTTCATAACTTTATTGCTTCGTTTTACAGCTGCTTTACGGCAACGCCTCCCCTCCACGCTGCCAACGTTTTTCTCCCCGGTCGGTATAGTGGTACCACCACACTTTGCTCCTTCAAGGGCGTCCTCTCATCTTTCTGCATTTTTTTACATTGTAGTCCTTTTTGAAAATTTAGTTTACAAACGGACTCTTAAAATAAACTTATTTCTGGAATAGAGTTTTTCCTTGGCGGTAGTAACCATGACGCTGAGGTATAACATATCGGTGCCAACGATACACTCGTTCTTGCAGAAATCAAGTCACTGATGTGAAAGGGGCGCAAAGGACCTATTTTGTAAAATAATTTTCAAAAGGGTTAAATTGAAATATTTTTACTTACAAAGAAAAATACCATACGTACGATGTTTTGTTATGATACTAATATGATCTAATGTCGTGTCATCTGCGTATGCTTTATCACGTGGGACCAAAACTTGTAATCGTCGATAAACAATAGGAAAGAATCGTGAAGCAATTGTAAAAAAAACACCGTATGTATAGTAGTTCTCACTTACAAATAGGTCCTCGGTGTCAATGACACTAACACCAAGGATCTATCTATAAGAAAATACAAATAAGTCATGGACGTGAGTGTCATTGACACCAGCCCCCTTCACACTAGTGACTTATCTTTCGCAATTGACGAGGGTATCAATGACAATGTCATTGGCGCCGAGACATTTAACCTCAGCACCAATGACCCTGAAACCAAAAGGGTCTTATTTTAAATAAGTTTTTTTAATGTCTATTTGTAAAATACGTAGTACTTTAAAAGGGACTAAAATATAAACAATGCAGTTTTCCTTCAGCACAGGAGTACAGCAATCCGTTTTTCCTGAAGTCTGATTTCACTCGGAGATCACTAGGTTGTTGACAGTGGCTTTGGTCATGGTGGCTCTTTTTTGTGTGGCTTTGCTCACCTGGTACGTTTGCTGTAAGTCTGAATGGTGAAATCAGCAATGAGACTGACACCACAAAGCCAAGAGGAAGGGAGATGAATTTTCATTTTTGAAAAAACTTCTTACATGTCATCTAAATAGTCATTAAATTTTTTTAAAAAAATTAGCAACATAGATTAATATGAAATATATCACTTCATAAACATGCAAGATCAAATTTGACTTTTACAAGTTACAATAAAAAATAAATTAAACTAAAAATAGTTAATGTATATTTATAGTTATATTTGTTATTTTTATTATAATTTATATAAGTTAAATTTAAAATTGCATGTTTGTGAAGTGATATGTTTCATATTAATTTATCTTGTTAAATTTTTTTAAAATTTTTTATGATTAATTAAATAATATGCAAGAAAGAAGGGAGTGTCCTTGAGAGATAAAAGCACTTTCCCGAGAGGAGGGACACTGACGAATCAACCGTCATATGCACCACCAACCAGCAGCCCAATGCACCGACCGCCCATCTTCCACGAGCCCGCGATCGCGTGGCCCATGCCGGCCAGCCCAAATCTCGCCATTTCTAGCCCATTTGACCACAGAATTCGGAAGCCTTCAGGCCGATCAATGTCCATGCTAAGGTCCGGTTTGGTACAGTTTCGGATGTTAGATATTTAGAGTTTATATCTGAAATTATAATGGTTTAAAATTTTAAATTTTATTTAAAATATAAACAACAATTTATCTAAATGTTACTAACGTAATCGTGGATCAAGATTCATGAATTTATGAAGCTACAAATATAGAGCTCTAATAGATCTTGGATCGGGGCCGTGCCAAAAAAAAGCCTAACTCTCGACAATCACTGTCATCTCGCCTAGTAAAGATTGGTTCAGGAATCAGAGATATGATCAGATTTAGGGGTTTGGGGAGAAAAAGGGGGAGAAGCATATAAGAGCACGAAGGGGATTTGATCTCTGTTCTTTCTTCCCCACCAACACAACCACGTTTTCAGGTACAACAATCGGAGACACCTACAGCAGTACACCGTGCCACATCGTCGATCACACAAATTCGATGTTCAATCCCGGCGTGGCGAGCGGCTGGCTTACGAGGCACTGTAATCAAAGAGGTCCCGGATGAGCTGTGATTTCGACTGATGTTTGATACCGGCTTATTTGATGTGTGATGCTGGGCGGCCAACCCGGCATGCATGTTTTGATTTCAGGGGATAAAAAAATATGTTTATTGAAAATATTTTATCTTCTTTCAATCTTAATAAATTCGGTCAGGGCACTTTTTATTTTCGCCGACCCGGCGAAAAAATCTAAGAACCATAGCTAGCTATTGTATTTCGTTGTGTACCTTAGTACTGATTTATGATACGCACGATTACAAACATTTACAACACTCATGAAATCCAAAAGGATGACAGGGATGGTGCCCCACAAAACTCAAAATCTTGGCCTTACCTCGAATTCCACCATACTGCTGAATTTTTGAGGGAAAAAAAAAAGAAGTCTTTGTCCGGCATTACAGATGTTACAGTGAAACAGTTCATCATTTCAGGGGATAAAAAAACTCAAACTTCACCACACACTCCAGAAAAATCCAACTTACTACCAATAATGCATCGCCATTTATACAAACTGCATAAATTCCTACCCCCAAAGGCCATCCAAGCATTGGACCTGGAAGCAAAGCATCAGCAGTGCATCACCATTGCCAGAAATGGGATTTCGCTGCTGCTCGAAAGCTCAAGCTCTGCTCGTCCTACTACTACTAGTGCTAGCTTCAACCTCGTCGTCATCAGCAGCCAAGCAGCAGGGGCAGCAGCCTCACGCCGCCTGCAGCAACACTTCACCGGCGACGGGGCGGCCGCCATGCTCCGGCCACCGCGGTCAAGTCCCTGCACCGGCAGCGCCACCAATCTTGGGTCTTCTTGGTCGTAGGCGAGCAGTCATAGCTCCGCCTCCACCGCAGCCACATCCAATAAGGGCGCCTACCTCTCCATTCCCGGGGCGGCCAGTCCGGCCGCCGCCGCCGCCATCGCCGTGCTTGTAGTCGTCGACTCTGTCGTTGCAGGTTCAGTAGAATTCGGAATTTTCAATCAGCAAAGAAAGTTCCATGGATTTATTCTGTTTCAGCGCACTTCAGCTCTCGGCCTCTCAGGCTCTCACCATTGTGAAGTATGTTCTGCTCGTTTCCGTCAAGACCTCTTCTTTTTTTTTTTTTGCTCATTTCGAACGAGTTAGAAGATCACAAGGTTTCTCATGGATCTTTCTTTTTTCTGTTTTTCCGAAAGATATTTTGTAATTTTAATCTTTAATAGTCTGATTATCAATCATAATGCGTTTGTCCTCAAAAGTTCTAGTCAGGTCGAGATTCATTCATGAAATTACTGTTCAAGATTATGGAAAAATATGTCCACCAATACACTGCTGGAAGAATAAAAGTTGGCGTTTTGATCTTACAGTGTATCAAGCTACTGCACTTAGCAAAAACAGAAGCAAAATCTTAGAACAGAGCAAAAATAAATTGAAAGAAAGAGGGAAAATAAACGATACTATGTTCTTAAGATCACCAATGAAATCTTTGTGCTACCAACATAATTCTCTCCAACATTTAACACAAACTACAACTATCAAAAAGCTCGCTACTTCACAAAGGGCCTTCTAGGACAAAACCAAGAAGACGGCGCCCAATTTGTCCCTCCATTCTGAAGTCTTTTGGGGTAAGGGATCACTTCCAATGCACCTGATCCCAAATCAAACACAAATGCCCAATGCTGTAGCCCGTGATCCCCGAGTTCATCGTTGCCGCGCGCCAAGTAGTAGATCACACGATTCCCCTTGATCGCCGGAAACTCCATTGCAGAGAGCGCGAAACATTCGCCATGCCCCAAGAGGAGAGCATGATCACCCAGGCTCGTCACTCTCTCATGGAGCTCAAGCTGACCCTGCGGCGTCCGCTCCAATCTATAGATCTCGAAAGACGTGTGCTGATGCCGGCAATGGTCTAACCATTGAGGATCTAGCCATTGAACGACGAACAGCAGGTCGCCGTCGCAGGTTACCAAGTGAGAATCTGCCATGGGATGGAAAAATTGACAGTTGCATATCCCATACGCGAGATTGGGAGTGCACGAGGGCGTCTGATTTTGATTTCTTCCCGGGAGCCCAAGATCGTAGACGATCATGGTCCTCATGTAGTTGATGCAGTACAATTTTCCTCCATGGATCGCCATGCTTCTCGGAGAGATCTCACCAAGAACGCTCCAGCCATCATCGTCATCGGCATCGTCATTGCGAGCTGCTGAACTCAATCTTCAGTTCTCCTTCTACACCTCCTGTTGAATTTCAGATAACTTTCTTTGTGCGGTAACGTCGTGTTAGTGATAACTGGTTGCCTTTTCCTGGTTATATAAGGTCTGTTCAGGCTTCAGAAAATCCACATGTAAAATTTGCTGTTTTATTTTTCTTTTTAAGAATTCAGACGTGTAGTAAATAGATCTACAGGGGTGTGACGTGCAATCTGCCAATCTCTCAAACTTGTTTGTTTGGCTCGCTTGTCGAAAGCTCGATATTTTAGACATTGGGGTTGAATCACAAACCAGAACAGAATCTAAACCAACGAAGTTTCAATATAAACTAGCTGGGTGGCTCGCGCAATAGAGCGGTTAGCATCCATATAAAATTATTTAAGTTTTTTCTACACATGATTTTCTCAAAATTTATTAAATATTCATTTCTTTGTCTTAGCATATTAAAAGAAATTGAATATTGGGTTTTCAGTTTTATATTTTTAAAAGTCACACCAGCCATTACCTATTAGTACTCCTTTGTCGTCCCTTTTTTTATTTATCCAGTATGTCACGGTTTCTATTCATTCTCTTGAGACCTTTAAAAATTGTAGCTCTTAGAGTTTATTGTCTTGTCGAGTTACTTTTTATTGGTTTTAGACGTCCCGTCAAACGTTGTCATCGTACTCCTTTATGGCTAGCCCACTATCTTTTTTTATTGTCATTGAGATTTTAAAAATTAAACCTGGTAATCGTTGTGGTTCCTTTTTTTACTTTTTAGAAGTCGCGTCAACCTCCATAACTCTACTGCTTCATGGCCTGTTGTCGCCTTTCCTCTTAATCATCGTAAGGATTCTAAAAATCAAACCTAATTGTTATAGAGGGGTTTTATTTATTATTTTTAAATGTTCCATCAACCGCCACGACACTAATCTTTTACGGCTCGCTCGGAATTTATTTTTGTTTTTATTCTAAATTTTGATTAATCTAGTGTTATGTTTTATATGGACTTTTTTTAATTTTTAATTTAGTTATTTATAAATTGTATTCCTACTTAAACTCTTTTTTCCTTTTTTTCTAATTTCGAAATTTATTTTATTTTATATTTTGAATTTGAATTAATCTCGTATTGGGTTTTATATGGGCTATTTTTTAATAGTTCTTATTTTTAATTTTGAATTTTGGTTATTTCTTAATTATATTCCTGCTTGAACTTATTTTCTAATTTTAGAAATTATTTTTTATTCTGAATTTTCATTAAACTCGTATTGTGTTCTAGATGGACTATTATTTCAATATTGTTTATTTTTAATTCTTAATTTCAGTTATTTTTAAATTGTATTCCTACATGAGCTCTCTTTTTCCTTTTTAATTTCAGAATTATTTTTTTATTTTGAATTTTAATTAATCTCGTATTCAGTTTTATATGGATTTTTCTTCCAATATTGCTTATTTTTAATTTCTAATTTTAGTTATTTCTAAATTGTATTCCTACTGGACATCTCTGTTTTCTTTTCTAATTTTAGAATTTATTTTATTTTTTTATTTTGAATTTTAATTAATCTCATATTGGGTTCTATGTGGACTCTTCTTCCAATATTATTTATTTTTAATTTTGATTTTTAGTTATTTCTAAATTGTATTTTTACTTGAAATTTTTTTTCTCTAATTAATGTGGATATTTTTAGCCTTCACATGAAACGTGGTGTCTTTTTTAAAGCTAGATAGATTGATTTAGTTCAAACAAGAAAAAAGTGATCCGAAAGTACCACTGCGATCCATGTCGTCTCCGTACGCAAAACTTGTCTGCTCCGGCCGTCCCATCACGCATCTGTGTTACGGACCGTACATCAGAATTTGTTCACTTGCTACTAGTACCTTCAAATTCATGTCACAAAGTAATCGGAGTAGCATTAGACCACCGCAAACTCAAAATCTCGACCTTTTCTCCAATTCCACCATACCGTCGAAATATTCAAGACACGTCGTTGTCCGGCACTACACATGTTAACAATGCAGGGGCCGTTGATCCGTAATTACTTCATCCAAAAAAAATCTAATATTGGATGTATCACTAGTACAATAAATTTGTCTTATGTCTGAATTTATTGTCCTAAATTATATCACTTCAATTATATGTTTGTTTTCTGTGAGACAGAAAGAGTAACCGTATAAATTTCAGCCTAGAGAAGCAAGCAGAGACCATCAGAGCAACAGCATCGTCAGGAATGGGATTCCACCGCTCCTTTGTGGCTCAAGCTCTTGTCATCTTACTAGCGCTAGTTTCAGCCTCGTCGACTGCCTCCAAGCAGCAAGGGCAGCAACCTCACGCCGCCTCCGGCAACACTTCGCCGGCGCCATGCTCCGGCCACTGCGGTCAAGTCCCACCGCCGCCTGCGCGGTTGGGACTCATCTACGACAACCACCGTAGGCCACGATGCGCACGCAGATGTCCGCCTTCGCCGATTCCACACCAGCAACCGGGATACACATACCTACGTCCACATCCGCTGCGTCCATTCCCGATTAGCCCGGTTGCGCCGCCGCCGCCGCCGCCATCGCCACAGCTTCGGCCGAATTAGGGAATCTTCAGTCAGCAAGGAAGCTCAATGGGATTTGCTCTGGTTCACGTTCTAAGGTCATCAGGTGTGCAAAGTGAAATCTCTCAATAATGTTCGCCTCACTTGCTCACTTGCATCAACATCTGATGAATACAACTCAATATCGGCACAGCAATAATCTCAGGTGATCAAATTTGTGCATCGGGCTACAGGTGACTATTGCCATGTACGGACTCCCACATCTCAAGACTCAAAACTATTTTCTGCATCCTTGTTTCAGCTTGACTTTGACCAGCCTTTGCCTTGCCATACACCTGTCTCAAATAGTTAACATCACATAATTGTACTTTAATCCTCTCTTCACTGTACTAATGACTATGCATGCACCAACTAAACTTAATCACATAATTAAAGGCCCCAAAACTACACCTGTTTAAGGATTCTCTAAATACTAGTAGTACATGCCAGCTTGTATCCATATTGTCGAATACTTCGGATTTTGAACTTTCAGTTCACGCCACCACAAACTCAAAATGTTGGCCTTTCCTCCAACTCCAATTCCTCCATTCTGCAGAATTTCTGAAGAAAAAATGTCTTCATCCGGCACTTTCACATGTAAACAGTGTCAGTGAACAGCTCATCATTTCAGGTGATAAAAAAAACTCAGATTTCACTTCAAAAAATCCAACTTATCAATAATGCATAAAGCCCCAGATGCCATCCAGGCATTGGACTCGGAATCATCACACTCTAGCCAGAAAATGGGATTCAGCTGCCGCTTGGTCGCTCGATCTCTGCTTCTGCTCATCCTAGCAGCGTTAGCTTCTGCCTCGTCAATGGCCGCCAAGAAGCAGCAGGGGCAACAGCATCCTCACACCTGCGGCGGCCACACCTCGACGTCACCGACGGCGGAGCTGCCGCCGTGCTCCGGCCACCGCCGTCAGGTCCCAGCGCCAGTGTTGGGACTTCTTGGTCGAAGGGGATCAGCTCCGCCTCCGCCGCGGCCACGCAAACCGATATCATACATACTGCCACAGCCGCGCCCACCGCCACCACCGCATCCGCAGCCTCCGTTCCCGATTAGTCCGGTTGCGCCGCCGCCGCCACCGTGCTTGTAGTCGTCGTCGCTGCAGGTTCAGTCGGATTCAGGATTTTCAGTCAGGATGGAAGCTCAAATGATTTACTATTCTGTTTCGGGCACATCGGCTCTCACCATTGTAAATTCTTTGTTTTTTTTTTTTGGTCAAGAATTTCTTATGGCTCATTTAAAACTTGTTTTAGATCACCTGATGTGTCATGTACTCGTGGTGCATCTCTCAAAAATGTTGGTGTACTCAACTGCAGTCTCTGAAAAATGTTTTGCTCGTCTCACTTGGTCACCGCAGTATTTCGAATCTAAAGCTGGAATTTTTATATTGGAAGCTCGAATTCTTAAATACTCGTAGGATAGGCAAAGAACTCACTGGTATCATCATCATTCATGTGCGCGCTCGAATCGCAAGACAAATAAATTCAAGTCAACCATCGAAGTTTCAGTTTAAATTCAGTCGAGTTCAGCAGTCTCGTCGCCGTGTGCCTCCACAAACTGTTCTTGGCTAAGATGAGGCTGTTCGAGCTCATCGCCGGCGTAGCCATCCTGGCCGCTCTGTCCACCACCTCAAATGCGCCATCGCCGGTCACCGTGTCGGCGGGGAGGCCGGTGAGGGCACCGCCGTCGCCGAAGCCTGCGCCGCCCATAAGGCCGCTCTTCCGGGCGCCTCCACCACCTCCGGCGAAGTCAGTTCAACCAACGTACTCACCAGCGCCACCACCACCTCCGACGAGGTCAGAACTACCAATGAGTTCGACGACGTCACCCGCCGGTGATGCCAGTTCAACCAACGAGTACGCCGCCACAGAGCGGCCGTGATCACAGTGGGCAGGGAAGAAGATGTACCGCATTAGATCTCTCGTTTTCTTTTGCAACTTTTTTTATATCTCCACAAGATATTTTGTAATTTTAATCTTTGGCAGTCTGGTTATCAATCATACTGCGTTTGTCCAGAGATGTGTTTTATTCAAGTTAAGATTCATTCATGAAATTATCGTTCCACCAATACAATGTTCGAAGAACAAAAATGTTAGCCTTGCGATTTTTCAGAAGAATGAAAAAAAACGTTCTGGAACAGAGTAAAAAGAAGCTAGGAAGAGTGTAGATTAAACGAAATGTTCTTAAGACTACTAGACAAGCTTCAGTGAGGGAAGGCAAGCCATCCCCCTCAGCTAATCTGAAGAGCAGAAGAATCAATCTCCGAGCAACGCAACACCTCCATTGCCATTGTAATCGGGCAAAGGGGCTGCCTGAATCATTGCTCGTTGCCTTTGAATTTCCTCCCATCGTTTCCCCTCTTAGAACATAAATCGCTAATACTACGAGATACGAATACGATGAACTGAAGCAAAGATAATCATCCCAGAGCAAATCGAAGGAAGAAAAGAAACAGGAAATCGAAGCAGAACGAAACGAAAGAAGACAAAGAGAGGCTGAAGAATCGCAGGCAGCGATCAGATCGAGGATCGGCTGTGCGCCTGATCCATCCATCTCAGCATTTATAAAGGCGGAGAAGGGGGCGGAGGAACCCTAATCTGAGGGTTTTAGCTTGGTACGAGGTCAAGTTACGAGAATGCCCTGGCAGTGTGATCTGGACCGTACAATCCAATCTGACGGCTGAAACTGGGCGAGGGGTCTCGTGCGGTGGGATAAGTAGTCAGCCCGTTAAATAAGATGGGGCCTACAGTTCAGGATGTTACAGAGTAAGGCCCATAAGTTGTTGTTTGATTTAGAACGGCCCAATAAAGCTATGCCCAAGATTTTAGCCCAGCCCAATGCTCAGCTCCTCTGGCCTTCTTAATTTCTGGTAACATTGGGCCAAAACATGTACTCCCTCCTTCCCTAAATATTTTTTTTGCGGGGTCGTTCCCTAAATATATGAATGTTGGTTAGTTTAAAATTGGACTAACTAACGTCATAAAAAAATGAAGGGAGTAATATACAGTATAAATTTATTAGATTACCTCCCTCAAAAAAAAATATTAGATTTCCGGGCTATCCAAATATATTTTTCACCTCTTTTGGATCACATATTTTTAAACTTTTTTCACTTCGGAGGGGTAAGTGGCAAAGGATTTGTCACATGTTGGGAGAGGGATTAGACTTGTTTGGTGCAGAGCAGCAAATAGTTAAATGCCCCGTTTGAGGAGTCAATTTTCAATTTTAAAGCTTAATTTAAGTATTAAATTAGGTTTTTATCATCATTGTTGTCAGCAGGTCTTGGCTTTTGACCATTAAAATTACAGAGTGAAGTCCTTATATAGTGTTTTTTTCATTGGTCACGTGAGTTCGGCTTATAAACCGCAACAAAAAATGTCTACCAAACAGGCTATAAATTTGCAACTTGTTGCAGTATAAAACTATAATTTCTCTACAAATCCGTTTAGTAAATTATACTTAGTGAGTTTGTGTCTTTTTAAAAATATTACGCGAGATGTTTACCGGTGACATAATTTACTCTTTCTCCAAGCACTACAATAAGTTTTCCCGTTTGATGTGTATAGTTGACCGGATACGGGTGACGATTAGGATATTCTATTTTACATTTGCCAGACAAAACATTGATCAAGTTTCTATATGCATGACTGCTGACACTAATGGGTTATTGGGTTATTACTTTGCCATGGATATTTTTCTTAAAAGTTGTGGCTTGCTACACAAAGTGTTTATATATATGTCGCCTCGAATGTAAGGAGTGACACTCATTTCTACCACTTTGGCAAAGTTTGACAACAAATTAAGAGTATGATGTGTAGGGCCGATGATTAATAATGTGTGGCATGCCACAGTTACACTAACAAACCAAATGATACACTAATAAAATGTGACATGCTTAAGGTCAACCATCAACCAAACTGACCGTAATGTCATGTTCTATAGTGTTCATGGATGGTGAATGATGGTTGAAACTGAATTCACGGTTTTTATTCGATGGCACAAATAAATGGTTTAGATAATAAAACAGAAAAGTTAATCTTGAAAATGTTTACAAGAAATATTAAATAAAAAAATTGGACTAAAAGAAAATTCATATATTAAGAGCCCCTTTGAATCACAGGAATGAAAAAACGTAGAAATATGAAAAACATAGGATTCTTATAGGAATACAAGTGTAAAACAGATGATTGCAAAACACAGGAAAACACAAGAATGACCGTTTGATTGTACCGCAGAAAAAAAACACAGGAATCGGATAAGATAGATAGACTCAAAGAAAATTTTCTAATTTTTCAAGAGATTAAAACTCGTGCTAAATTTCTCCAAAATCTCTATAGAATTGTCCATTCAATAAGATTTTCAAAAAATAGGATAAGATTCAGATCTTTGTTTCAAAGGCATTCATATAAATTACTTTTATAGGATTAAAATCCTCTTAAATTCCTATGCTTTTTCTCTAAATCAAAGGGGCGCTAAAAGCAGTTTGGACAAGATACCAACAATACTCATCACCCGTTAGCTAGCTCATGGTGCATTTCCAACGCGTCGTGCCTCAAAATCGTGTTTCACTACTACAGAAACGGTTTTTTCGTGCGGGCTGAAAGGCATCTTTCCGTGCGGAAGGCCTGCCCGCATGCGCGAGAAGGTCTGGAAAAAGACCATTTTCGCGTGCGGACGGCCCAACCGCACGGGAAGATCGATTATCCCGTGCGGTCGGTTTAAGCGGCCCGCACGGGAAGATCCATTATCCTGTGCGGGCCGCTTAACCTGACCGCACGGGATAATCGATCTTCCGGTGCGGTCGCGTTAAGTCGACCGCACGGAAAAATAAAAATTCAAAAAAAACCCTAGCTATCCCGGCGGCGGCGGCGGCAGCACGTATCCCGTCGTATATACTTCCCAAATAACACAAAATTAATTTCACATCATCACAATTTCACATATATACTTGTCACGCCCCGATTTTCGATCGGGATTAAAAATTTCCTAATAATACATTTTCCAGAAATTTAATAAAAATTTAAAGCAATTTAATCAAGTGAAATTGTGAGGGAAATTGAATTTTCCTTTAAAAATCATGGCCGGAAATATTTTTGTAATATTCGCCGTGCCCTAAAATACTCTCCAAAATTTTTCGTGAATTTTTGGAGCTCAAAAAATAATTTTAAAGTCACAAAGTTCATTTAACAAATTTATTAAATGAAAAAAATAACTTAAATCTCCTTCGCTCACTTTGGGCCTCTTTTGGCCCAAAATCCTCTCTCCTCCCCGGCCCACGCGGCCTCCTTTCCTCTCCATCTCGCGCGGCCCACGGGCCACTCCTTCCTCTTTCCCTCCTTTTTCTCCCTCCGGCCCAGCTCGGCCCGTAGCCGCACTCGTGCCCGTAAGTCTGAATCGCCTCCCTCCTCCTTCCTCCGGCCGGTCAAGCCGGCAACCACCCCGCCGCCTTTTCCGCCGCCGCCACACCCCCACTCCGCCGTGATTTTCGGCCGTCCCGGCCACGATCCTCCACCCCGTGCCTATAAAACCCCGCCCCGGGCCGCTTTCTCTCTTTTCCCCTCTTTCCGCGAGCGCGCCGCCTCCCCACGCCGCCGTCGCCCCCAAACCCTAACCCTAGCGCCGCCGCTTCCGCCGCCGGTGAGTACCACCATCGCCCCCTTTTTCCCTCCCGGCCGCCGCTGTGCTCGTTCGCCCGGCCGCCGCTAGATCGCTGCCTCGCGCCGCCCCGCCCGTGCGCCGGCCGCCGCATCCGCCGCGGCCGCTCCGCTGCTTCCCGGCCGCGCCTCCGGCTGGCCTCCGTCGCCCGGTGAGCCCCTCTCTCTCCCCCTTTCTTTCTTTCCCCCCCGGTGCACCGCCCCGCCCGTACGCCGCCGTCGCACGCCGCCGCCGCCGCTCGCCGCCGCCGCCGCTCGCCGGCCATTCCCACCGGTGGCCGCGCCGCCGCCTCGCCGTGGCTCGGCCCGTGGCCGCCGCCGCCGTGCCCTGGCTGGGTCGGCCTAGGGTTTCGGCTGAACCCTAGCCGCCCGCCCGGCCGTAGAGGCTGCACCCGGGTCGGCCCACCGCTCCCTCCGACCCAGTGGCCGTTGGGCCGTTTGGCCCATCTCTCGAGAGAGAAGTCCATGTTGGCTCCCTCCTCGCCTCCTTTCTCTCTCCCCCTTCTCCGTTGGGCCGTCGGCCCAAATGGCCCATCTCCCTCGCAAAAGTCCACTTCACGTCCCTCCCAGCCCTTTCTCCTCTATTGGGCCGTCGGCCTATTATCCTTTCTCCACACAAAAGTCTACTTTATGTCCCTCAGCCCTCAGCCCATTTTCCAGTGGAGCCCATTGTCTCTCATCGGCCCTTTTAACTTTTCCCGAGGAAGTCCAGTTTACCTCCCTCAGCCTATTTTTTTTCCCTTTCCCCTGCAAAGTCCATTTTACCTCCTTTTCCTCCCCGGTTCGCCGACTTTTATGTCGTCGACGCATGGGCCCCCTTTGTTTAATCCGGTCCACACCTAGACCACGTGGCCGCCCGCGGCTTCGCCACGTTGGCGTCCACGTCAGCGCTACCTTCTCCCTTCCGTCTGCCGTGGCCGCCACGTCAGCGTCACGTGGTGCGTCCGTACCTGTGCGTGCGTGGACTTGGTCCACCGTGGACTGGCCGCCCCTTGACCCGTTGACACGTGGGACCCGCCGTTCCGGCGCCGATTCCCTTTGATGATGTCAGCGTAGTCCTTTCCTTTGCAAAATTAATTAATAATTGCGCAATAAATCGATTTAATTTCCAGAAATTCATTTAAATGGCTCAAAACTTTTAAAATTCATATCTAATTCATACGAACTCCAAATTGAGCCATTCAACTTGCAAAATTCATCTAAAATTGAGCTCTACATGTTTGTTTACTTTTTATGTACTATTCACTTGGTTTTTATTAGAGTTTTTCCTCGTTTTGTGTGCCAGCGCGTAGATTCCGCCGTTTCGGAAGTTCGCGCTCGCGAGGAAAAGAATCCGGAAGATTGTTTGAAGAAGCAAGGCAAGTCACATATTCCCCCTTGAGCATGTTGTACCTATTTTACGAAATGTTTTACGTTTGCAAATAAAGTGCATGTTTTGCTAATTACATGGGAATAGGGTTAACCTATCCGTCCGCTTGAGCCATGTTTACTTGTTAAACCGTCCTTTGTTAACTGTGGGTGATAATTTGATTAGCTTATGTCACTTTGTTGACTTTGCTAGAACTATATATGCTTAGCCATGCTTAATTACCACTAGCTCATTTAATGGGATAATTACACTGTTTACAATTAGCTTCTAACGAGCAGTTCGCTCGAGACACCGGACCATGTTTTATTGGTCGTAATTATCCAACTAAAATATGACCTAATGGTGGGCTGTGGGTGCATGGTTTTGCTGGTCACACCCATGGCAATTAAGGACCGGTTCATGGGAAACCCTGGAAGAATAACAATGCTTACCACAAGCAAGAATGGGCAACTGCTGGACTTGTAGTGTAACTTTCCTCTAGCTGACGTACACTGGTTAGGGTGAGCGTGATGGAGTTTGGATGGGCCCTGCGACGGTCTATGCGGCTGCTGGATTCACCAAGGCACGAGGGGGGGCTGCCCACTGCCTTTTGAGGGGTGGGGGCGAAACCCGAGGTGGTACGATTGGTTAGAGGGGGTTATGCGAAAGGTCTTGTCACGATTTCCCCCTTTGCAGTATCGTGGCGATACTTCGGGGCATAGTAACATGTGTGGAATCGTGTCTTGTGGATACAGTTGCGCACCTCTGATCAGAGTAAAACTATTCGAATAGTCGTGCCCGCGGTTATGGGCGATCAACCAGATTCACCGTGATTAGTCTCACATGATTAATTAATTTGACTTAATGAACTGGTGTAGTTCAGGTGGAATGGTTAGGCCTGTTCAACGTGGTTGTAGCGTTGTTCAGTGGAAATTTAATATTGCCTTAATTAAACAACTGTTTTACTGTTTTAAAATAAAAAGGTTTTCAACCGCTTTTTTGCAAATAGCCATAAGCCTCCCTTTGTCTCCCCTGTGCACGTTTGCATCATTGGTGTGGCTTGTTGAGTACGGTGGTTATACTCAATCTTGCTATTTTTCTCCCTTTTCAGAAGTTTAGTACTTCTGAGTTGAAGATGAAGTTAGAGGACCAAGGCTCAGACCCCAGTTGAGTTTGCCTGTGGAGTGGAGCTGAAGCCCCGCTAGGATCGTCTCTTTCCGCTGTTGTTTTCTTTTTGGTGTGAGGACTAAGTGTCTCTGTTGTAAGTATTTATCGTTTTATTTACGTTTGGATCTGTTTATTGATTTGTTGTTTTGTGTACCCTGGTTGATGCCTGGACAGGGACTTAACACACAAAATGGTTTGGAAATTTGGAAAAATTTTCGGGCGTGACAATACTTCCAAACTAATTTTTTTGTACAATTAAATTTACAAATAAATTCACATCACAAATTATTAAAAAAATAATTTGCGATTGTGGTGTCGTCGTCGTCGGTGGCGGTAGGTGGCGGTTGGTGGAAGCGGTGGAGGCGACGGCGACGGTGGAGGCGGTGGCGGTGGCGGTGGCAGTGGAGGTGGTGGTGGTGGAGGTGGCAGTCGGTAGAGGCGGTCGTCGATGGAGGCGGCGATGCGTTGTCGTGGGCGGCGGCGGCGATGGTGGAGGCGACGGTGGAGGCTGGAGGCGGAAGAGGCCGGCGGCGAGGAGGCGGCGGTGGAGGCCGGAGACGGAGAAGGCCGACGGCGGGGAGGCGGAGGCGGATTCGGAGGCGTAAGCCGCCGGCGGAGGAGAGAGCAACGGTGGAGGCGGGAGGCGGAAGAGGCCGGCGGCGGGGAGGGGGCGGTGGAGACCGGAGGCGGAGGAGGCCGGTGGTGGGGAGGGGGCGGTGGAGGCCGGAGGCGGAGGAGGCCAGCGGCAGGGAGGCGGAGGAGAGAGCCCTTGACGGTGGAGGCGGGATCTGGATTTCGTCGAGTGTTAGAAAATTTCGGAGCCCGCGCGCACCTATATAGGCGGTGATGATCATCGCGTGCGGGCGGCTTAATTGCCCGCATGGAAAGATTATCTTTCCGTGCGGGCGGCTTAAGAGGCCCGCACGGAAATTTATGATGTGGTATTTTTTATTTTCAATTTATGAGAACTTTAAATTTAATTTTAGGCTGATTTTTGTGTGTCAAATGTAAAAATCATAAACAATAAAATTGTATAACTCATCGATATCTACAACTATTGTATTGGTCCTGTGTACAAATAAGTTCATTTGAACAATTCAAATTTTGAATTTTCAAGATTTGACAGCTTCGAATAACAATTGGGGTTAATAAATGATTTCAAATGGAAAAGTCACCAAAACCAAAGTTGTAGAACTCATCGAGGTGCAAAATTTTTATTTTGGTCATTTCTCCATCTGACTCTATTTGAACAATTTAAAATTTGAAATTCAAAGTTTGAGAAATTCAAATAGAATTTTTTGTTAGTGAACGACTTCAACTGAAAAAGTCATCAACAACAAAGTTGTATAACTCATCAAGATCTATAACTTTTATTTTGGTCATTTTTCTATATAACATTTTTTGAACAGTTTGAATTTGAATTTGAAAATATGACAACTTCAAACAACATGTTCAAATACTAAATGATTTCAACTAAAAAAGTTATCAACAACAAAGTTGAATAATTCATCAAGATCTAAAACTTTTATTTTGATCATTTCTTCATCCGACAAAGTGATAGTAACATTGTTCACAAAATTGACATATCTCTTATCTGGTTTTATAAACTATAACATATATATGTAAAATTTATGAACAATGTTACTAACACTTTGTCGGATGAAGAAATGACAAAAATAAAAGTTTTAGATCTTGATGAGTTATACAATTTTGTTGTTGATGACATTTTCAGTTGAAATCATTTAGTATTTGAAAATGTTGTTTGAAGTTATCATTATTTTAAATTCAAATTCAAACTGTTCAAAAAAATGTTATATAGAAAAATTACCAAACTAAAAGTTATGGATCTTGATAAGTTATACAAATTTGTTGTTGACAATTTTTCCATTTGAAATTATTTACTACCCGTAAAATTATTTTTATATTTCAATTTAATCCTAAACCCTAATCGGCAAAACTCGTACCTCATCCAAAAATGCATTAAATTATATGAAAGTGTATATGGAAAACAATTTATTCAAAAACTATCTTATTTATCATGAATTAATATAATTTTTCCAGAATTTATTTTATTAGTTTTGACCCCCTAAAAATTCAATCTAATTCCAGCCAGGTCGATTTTCTTTATTTTGCTGAGAATAAAATATAAGGAATTTTTGTGTGCATCCAAGGAAAATGGAAACTAGGTATTTTTATCTATCTCCACAAAAGTCCACTTTATTTTATCCAGCTCACAGAATAAATTATAGCATTATAAATAAGAGGAGAAGGAAAATAAGTAGAGAATAAAGTCTCACTGCCAAGCGATATTTTTCCATGCGGGCGGCTTAAGTGGACCGCACGGAAAGATTCATTTTTCCGTGCGGTCCATTAAGTGGGCCGCACGGGATAGTGCGGCATTATCCCGTGCGGCTCACTTAAGGGACCGCACGGAAAACTGGATCTTTCCGTGCGGTCCACTTAAGCCGCCCGCACGAAAAGATGCCGCATCGGTTTTTTCAGACGCGGCCACTTATGGTCCGTCTGGAATCAATCGGAGACCTCGTCCAAAAAAATCGTTTTTGTAGTAGTGTTTCTCCTTTGGACACGGACTCTCGCTCAACCCGGTCCCACCTTGCCCATTACCACTTGCCCCCCATTTATGAATCGATTGCAATGCACGATCAGAAAAAAGAAAAAAGAAACATTTTTCTTTGCAACGATACGGTGACAAGGCATGCAGTGTCAGTGTGTCACTGTATTATTTCCGGCAAAAAAAATCACGGATATCCAATCGTTGGATTCGCATCAGCTCACAAAGTCGCACGGGCTCTCTAGCTATAGATGTTACCCTTCCTTTCGCTCAGTTTGGTTGCTTCGCGCCTTTCCCGAACTTTAGTCGTGCCACCGCAGACGTGAACGACGACGACTCCGCCGTACCCAATACCATACCGAAGAATTTGAGAATTTGGACTATGTTTACTTCTTTCGTTTTATATTATAAATTATTTTATTTTCAAAGTTTTTTATATTTGATCAAATTTATAAAAAAAATTAACAATATTTACAACACGAAATTAGTTTCATTAAATTTAACATTGAATATATTTCAATATTATTGATGGACTATACACCGATCACGATATTTGTAGAGTATGAGAATCGTTGGAATCAGGGTATATGCAAGATTAAGATAAAAGAAACGGAAGACAGAGATTTTTATACAGGTTCGGACCCCTTAACTGATAGGTAATAACCATACTCCTGTTAGCCAAAACCGATGTTGTCTTTATACATTGATATCACACAAGTGCAATATTTGAGATGATCTAATCTAATCGACATCGGCTTGACGGTATGGAGCTCGCACACGTAATCGACAGCCAGCGTAGTCTTCTTTCTAAAATATGAACTCGACGAGATTGGAGGTAACTTTAGATCCCTCTTGTCGGCCTTTGTGGCTTTAGATTGAGTATGTCTAAGTTTGTATTATGACTTGGCATGTGTTGGCTTCTGTTGGCACCTATCCCCCCTCTCCTTTTAAGAGGTCATGTATTTATACCCTCGAATGTTCACTTGTCCAAGTAAAACCAGAAAGACAAGTATGGATACGATTTGAGTAGTTTAGTATCCAACTAGAACTCTATTTTTTCTTTCTTATCTGAAACACATTCCGTATATGAGACATGATTTCATATAAGCCTTGGTATGTTGTGGGTTTCGTCGAACCCAACCTAATACTATTAGATATGTCTTATTTATAATACTTTAATTATAAAAATTAAACAACTTTTAATATAAAAAAGGAAGAGAAGAGAGTAGCTTTTTAATAGAATAAAAAACCACGAGTCTGGGATCACAGGCCCCATTGCCAATTTGCCATCTCTGCCCAAGTGACATCACAAGCAAACAGGCACAGTTGTCAACAAAAGTTTTACTAGGACCATCAGCTTTGTCGCCGGGCAGGCATCATCATTTTCGGCCGGAAATAGAGTAAGCACTACTATCAGATACATGTACTGTATCATGAGATATATGTCGCCGTGACACGGCAGCACAGACGATGGCACAACGGCAAAAATACGGCAACAGATTGGGACACGTTCAAATGGCAAGGACCACACGTGACATGGGCATGGCCGCATAGCTATAGCTAGGCAGGAGGCGATGAACGGTCGCCAAGGGTTTTACGTGACCCTAGAGCGCCGAAAGAGGCGGCAAAGGATGAGATGCGGCTTCTGCACACAGTGCACAAGTGCACGACCGCGCAAAAATGGTTTCATTGTTTGGCTTATTATTATGCTTATAAGTTAAAATTTAAATTTTAAAATATAATTTTAAAATTGTTTTTTAGTTTTTTTATCATAGTTTATTTTAAAGTATTTGTTTTTGAGTCGTTAAGAATACGTTTGCTTACAAATAAATTTTTGTTTGCTAATAAACAATTTGAATAATCATATGAATAAACGAAACAATGACATAGAAATTGTGGTGCCTTTCCTGTGTTGGGATCACCCTGTTCCCTGTACAAGTCCAAACACAAAAAGAACGATATAGGAGTAGTTTTCTTTCTTTCTTTCTTTTTTCGTTGCTCTTTGGAACGCAAAAATATCATTCCCCTTGTCGCAAAGTGACTGTGATTTCAGGATTAAAAAGGAAGATTAGTACTAATGAACAAAAATTATCCTCATTAATTTTTTTAATAATGAAATTAAAATCATGTGATGCATACAGCTGATGATCTTATTAAATAAGAATTGGTTTGTGATTAGGGTAGGTGAGAAGAAATTTGAATGAACGTGCTCAGATGAAAGAAAAATATTACTTTAGGATTGCACTTATTTTTTTAAATAAAATTTAAATATTAAAATTGTACTGCTAGTTATTTTGAAAATGAGGGAGTAGATTATCATGAGGCCTGGTTCTTCTTAACTTTTTTGTCAAGATTTTGTTACGGACTATTAATTTGCTCCACGCTTCCAAGAATACGATTTCATAAAAAATATATATTCTATTGAATTGTTTACACCACTAGTTCTAAACTATTTGTGAAGTTTATTACTTAAAATATTAATTTGTTGTATTAATCGAGTAAACAATCTATCTCAATAATCTATTTCAAACTAGGTCTTCAAACCCCATAAAATCTTGTCCATATTCCTCCATTCCAAGAGGTCCCATGCTTTTTTACATGTCTCAAACAGCAGTTGTGTTCTTGAACGTAGATGGCTATATCACCTATCTTTTCGTTTCATAAAAAACCCAATTATAGTTATGAATTTGAGCCATACGTATTAGGTTTGTAGTTAGAATTGATTTTTTATGAAATAGAGAGTAGCGGTAATGATTGGTGAGCATCTCACCGTCAAGGAAGATGAGATGTGAGGGTTTTCTCGACATGTCATATTGTCATTGTACAGGTACCAGTAAAGGAGACGTGCCTTTCGATCGCTCGCTTGCACTCATGAGCTGATCAGCCTCACGGACCTGCCATACTCAATACTAACCCAAAACGTCAAACCTGCTGTGTACGATCCAACCGGCCAGGTTGGTTCTCCAATCTCAGCTGTTTACTTCAGTTTTACATTCACGAAATGCAGAATTGGATCGAATGGTATTGATCACCCGAATCTTTTTGTATAGAAAGAGAAGGCACGAGTCAGTATCAGAGAGAGACCCCACAAAACTGCTCTAGCTGGCTCATGCCGATCAGCAGTATTCGCATTAACAAATTAAATGAGCCCGTGTACAACGTGAACACATCTCTTGGTCTTTTGCTTCTCCCTAATGTTATAAAACCGGCACTGAAATCCTCATCAGTAGCCAACACGAAATACTCCCCTAACATAAGTCAACTAATCTTAGTCGGCCTTTCGAAAATCCGAACATCCTGACGAGCGTAACAAACTAACAAAGGCACAATATTTGCATAGTACATACTGTATTAGGCACGAACTCTCTAACACTAGTTAGGGGTGTGTCTATATATTTATTTCATCTGTAACAAAAAATAAAAGCCATCTCATTTTTCTTTCGTCTGGCTAGCTGGTCTAATGTTAAAGATATAAACAGGTTAAGAAAGAAACCCGTTCTTTAATTTTCCGTCCATATCCATAGCCTTGGTTTAACTTTTTTTAGATGATGATAACCTTGTTTAACCGGAAGAACCACCGCCGAATTATAATCAGAGACCTGTCCATGTTCCATCATCGCCCAGTGTTTCACTATCCAGTCACATTCACCGTCTTCATGTCCCGAAATGAATCATGAGCAAGACAACAATAGGGGACAGAAGGAGACGTACGGGTAAGGTCTGGCGATGACGGATCGGATGGCATCATCTCGTGTGTGTGTGTGTGTGTGTAGTAACCCAGCTTCTGTACCCGTACACCGACACCTCGCGTGCCCGGCTCGGTTCGTTGAACCTGGACGCCTTCTCGTTTGCTCTTCGCGGCCACCTGCTGCAACCCCATTTCCCGCCTATAAAAAGAGACCCAAACTGTGAAGACACCCGGAGCAACACGCCACGAACTCCATCCATTTCCAGCTTCGAACCTTCCCGCTCTTGCGACATTGTACATTGTGATATATTGTAAAGATGGCGAGGAAGATGGCGGCCATGGACGCCAAGGAGGCGGAGGAGGTGATGATTAGGAACGCGGAGCTGGAGAAGGCGGCGGCGGAGGCGGTGGCGAGGGAGGAGCGGCTGCGGCGGGAGCTGGAGGCGGCGCTGGCGAGGCTGGCCGTGGCGGAGGAGGCCGAGGAGCGGCTGTGCGTGCAGCTCGGCGAGCTGGAAGCGGAGGCGGTGGCGCAGGCCGTCGAGTACCAGCAGCAGGTCAGGGAGCTCTCCGACAGGCTCGCCTTCGTCGACGGCGTCCTCCGGTCGTCCGGCCGCCGCGGCGCCGTCGCCGCCGGCATGGACTGACTGGCCACCAGGTTTCAGTGAATCATTGCTAAGGTGTGTACGATGAAGCTATCATGTACGTTTTTTTCCTTCTTTGTTCCGATGGAGTGAAGAAGTTGTGTACTGTACTTGTGCCTGAGATGTATGTACATGCTGAAAGAGATCAGTCGTTGTTAGTTACTGATCCTTCAGGTTTCCAAAGGCCGAAGCTATAACTGTCGAAAGTAAACAGAGCCACGATCACTTCGTCGACTTGTTTTTTTTTCTAGCGAAAACTCGACTTTGCATAAGGTTGAAGCTTGAACGCTACCACTTGTCTTTTGAATTGACCCTGTTGACACGAACAGACCTGGTTTTTTTTGGGCAGAGTGAACTCAAGATCAGTATTTTCAGGAAAACAAAAACAGGAACAAGGCTTAACAAATTAAGCAACCGAAGTCTTTCAGAGAGAATTGAGTTGAACTATAACGTGCTCTCAGGGTAACCACAAAAACGCAATCAAGAGTTCCATCAACTTTGAGAGCAGTAAATCAAAAGAGCACTGAAAATAATATCAGAAAACGACATGAAACCAATAAAGTACTACTACATCTCTCCCTTCACAATGGATTTTTTTAGTAGGGGATTACAACTGTACACGGCCAGCTCAATCGGTTCTCCCCATTAAAGCACACAGATGATGTAGAAATTTGGCCACATATAATATATTTAGTATATATTGAGATCATGTATGTAACTGAGCTAAGAGATAACGAAAGTGAAACCAATCCAGTGGATATAGAAAGCGTATAAAGCACACAGATGAAACTGTATGAGATACGACCTCGGTTAGGCCACAAAATGAGAAAACGACTGCACCAGATGCTAAATCAACCTTTTTTTTTTCTAGACTTTGCCATGAAACGTCACCAATATCAGTAAAAAAACAGTAAACTAAGAGCATCCATAATGTAGTTCATGTGGGGTACTAGAGGTGGGGCGCATATATCAATCATAGTAACTAGAGAAAATTGCTGCAGTGTATAAAGCACCCCTTAGAATCAGAAAATTGCTGCAGTGTATAAAACATCCCTTAAAATCATCATGGGACCCACCCATATTAAAATAAAGAAAAGAGAGATTGACACAATTTATCTAACATGTGAGCCCAAAGACACTCTCTCACCATTGGAACCAGCCACTAGTACACCTGGTCTCAGGATGACACCTCATAAAAAAACAGCCACAATATATAGGGCTAGCATCATGGCCTTCTCTCTCCTCTAGTACCCTCTAAAACCGACAATGCTGATTCTTTAAGAGAACTATTTTGACCACAATCTGTACAAAAATCATCATGTAGAAACAGTTAAACTGCGAACTTGTTAGTTGCAGCGGTAAAAAAAGAAAGAACTTCTAATGTAAAACCACTTCAATGTTTAGCAGCATATTAATGTTAACTTCGTGCTCATACAGCCCCGACAAAGTTAGTTGGACATATAGATAGCAACAAATGAGATTTCATGGTATGGATAAGAAAACAACTGGATTCCCTCTTTGTTATATCCAAAGGCAAAGTGTTAGCCTACATAATAAATGATTATGGAGTAACAACAGTAAATAAACTAGGAACACTAGAAAACTAAACCATACGAATCATAAGGATTAACCAACTGCATGGCGTAACAGCTCATCGCATGGACTAGAAAACACCATCTCAAAAATAAAAGATGACATAAACGGCGCTGTTAGTTTGGTGGAGGTTGATGAGGTGCCAGTTTGGTGCCCCAGTGCCAAAAATAACAAATCCATTCGGTTCCTGATGTTTGGCTATAGGAATTACGTTGCAACAGGATATTTGTGAAAGAGGAAAGTGTAGTGAGTAAAAGGTTGCTTGCTAACAATTTCTGTGCTGGATACACAGATGCAATGACAAACATGGGCATTCCTCATTCACATATTCTTCTGCAAACACTTCCATCCAGAAAATTATCCAATGTTTTCTATTTTGTAAAAGATAAAACATCATTGGAATAGCTGATGGGTGTTTCGAATCACTGAAATTAGAGGTCGAACCTTTTGATGACTAGGACATTTGTGCTAGCTTGTTTAAAGAATCCAAGAGGATGCCATTAATAAGATAGATGAAGTGATGATTGGACCCTCTTTCAAACTTGATTTGACCTGTATACCCTACTGGAGAAATTTGCGATTTTACCATCGCAAAAGAGTGGTTTTGCTAGAATGCTATCGCTTCAAACGGGTTCACTACTATGCCATCCTAAACTGAGAGGAGTTCATCAAAATGTCATTTTCATTCTTTTTGGTTAATACAAATGTTTTTCCTTTATTTTATTTTTTTCTGAACCAAAATACCCTTGCCTCTATTGTTTTTTTATGGTGTCTATTTATGCATTTAGTGATTCTTTTAAGAAGATGGTTGGTTTCAGTATATTTGGCATGGACAAAATTGTTATGAATGACATGTCTTTGTGCTAATATTAATTTATATGTGGCATACAAATTGAAACCAGAGGTGGAACACTTGTTGTGGAAGAAATGTTGAACTTCAATTATATGTCTCTACGCTATCCAATTTTATGTCTACATGTTGCCCAAATTTAATTAATATGATGCTTACCTACATGTTGTCCAAATTTAATTAATATGATGTTGAAATGAAAATGATAATTTGTATGCCACATATAAATTAATATTAGCAAAACATACGTCATTCACAACAATTTTGTTCATGCCAAATATACTGAAATCAACCATTGTTCTTAAAAGCATCACTAAATGCATAAATAGGCACCATCAGAAACGATAAGGCAAGGGTATTTTAGTCCGGGAAAAAATAAAATAGAGGAAAAACAATTGTATTAACCAAAAAGAACGAAAATGGCATTTTGATGAACGTCTCTCAGTTTAGGATGGTATTGTAGTGAATCCATTTGAAGCGATGGCATTCCAGCGAAACCACTTTTTTGCGATGGTATAATCCCAAATTTCTCTACTATAGGTATGGTGTTATTTGAAAAGGTGCCTTAAAGATCCATCATACTATGGGTACTCCAGGGAAGTCAGAAAATCAATGAGTAATTTTTCTTCAGGTAACTGTCATAGTATTTCACAAGAAAGCAAGATCAATCTGTCCATCGTTCTGACAGGATTCAATTGAGCAGAAAACAACTCAAGAGGCACAAATTCCTTTAGGATTCAGGGGGACTATAAAATGTGGAGTAGCAAAGAAAGAGCGATAATTGGCGTTGAACCAAAAACGTGATGCAGAGAGCCTGAGGACTGCGGCCCCATCATGACCCCCCCCCCCCACCCCCACCAGCCACCAAAAAAAAAAGTGGCGTAGAGTTTGCCATGTTCACCTCAACAGAAAAGCTTTGCTTCTTATGAAATTCTCATAATTAAAAAAAAGTCTCCATCAAAATATTTGGCAATCAGCATATCTTTGTTTTTTCTTAATCTTTTTTTGTCTATGGTGTCAATTCAAAAACAGGCTTCCATGGTTAATTGATAAAAATATTGTAAACTGTTGCTCATAGCAGACTTTTTAGTTGGAGGGGATTTTTACTAGTAGTATATTTTATTAATACTATTTAATACGGAGTAGCTTGCAAATAATGGGGGTGTGCGTGTGCTACAATATAGCAGCAGAGAGTTTTGTAGCATACGCACAGTTGGCCCAAGTAGCATTGTCAAGTTAGCCCAGTATACAAACTTGGGCATGAGTATTGTTTGAAGTTTAGTAGTGGCCAATTTTATCAGACCAGGACACAAGACCAAGACGTCCTACTTTCTGAATAGACTACCGCAATTTTGTCTAGATAGGCACAGTGGTATGGTCCATGTGATAGCTTGGATCCAAAGGAGGCTCTTCTAGAGACAGCAAGGAAAATAAATATCTGTCCAACTATGGACACGGCAGGGGGGCATTGTTTTGTTGGGTGAACCCCCTCTTTTGGGAAATATATGTGCATTAATGTGACACTGACTGCTCCATAAACTTAAAACTACATATCTGTTTTTTAAAGAAAGTCAAGATTTTCTTGTCAAGCTATACAATAACATTTTTCACTCAACCTGAAATTCAGAAATGCCCCCACAAATGCATGGCCCTAGACAGGTAGCAGAAGGTTTTGTTTTATGACGATGCAGGTATTAAATTAACGTCATAGTTCACAGCAGCAGAGTTAGTAGTTAGTTCCAGTAACCCTACAACCCTGGAATCATATGTAAGTACTTAAGGAAAATATTTATATCATTTATCAAGCTTCATGTTGGCTCCAACGGCATGCAAAAGGACCCAAGTATGCAAGGAGGTCAATAATTTTTTCAGGAAAAAACTTTAAACAATTTTCTGTGACAATTCGATAACAATCTACAATAAACGGCACTATGACAAAAGGAAAGTTCAGTTAATATCATCTGTTGTAGGCTCATACCACATAGAATTATAAATCTATCTGACTATTTTGTTTAGAAACAAACATATCTTATTTACTCATTGAATAAAGTGTTTATTTAATCCGCCACTGGTTAATTACACTAAAACAAAGCCCAACAGCATCAACTACAATATTGCAGATAGGTGCATTTTTTTACTTTGCGCAAGCATTTTTTACAACAGATGTTGAAGACTCCCTGCTTAGGGGAAGAAATACTCTATGCAAAAAGGTTAGTGCTGGAGTTATGCGGCAGTGATACAGATAACTGATGAGATAAAATACATTCAGTGTTGTATACATGTGTGTGCTAATGCACAAGATATAAAGTAAGAAGGTGCTATAACTAACTGATCTAAAACTGACGAATTGTTTTGGCATGCAGGTTTTTTTTTTAAAAAAAGGAGAGAGAATAAGACAATAACCAGATTTCATATGAAAAAGAGACTTGTAAAGTGTTGCTAACTTGCTAAGTATATATACCTCTTGCATGGGTCCAATTGCTGCCTTCAAATGGTATACTCTTGGTAATTCTGAAATCATCATAAAAGAGGTTGTGCTCTTGTGAAAATAAAAACTCCACCACCACCAACCGATCGCCCCAGGAGCATATCACGGTCAAGGTAAGAAAGATAATATAGTCCTCCAGGTGATCTCCTGAGATTTTAATTAAATTGGAGCTTGCAAAACACAGGAAGCAAGCAACGAAAGAACATACACTGGAAACATACCTTTCAGGGCCATTAACAGGAACTTGAGCTCGAAAAGTTTTAAGGAACTGCAATATCTACAATAACAAACATGCTGCAATGAAATACTTGTCTGATGGTAAGGTAAATCCTAACTGCAATACACATCTCAAATGCACAAATGCCGGTCCTAATATTAATAACTCCTCATTTCATCAATCTCTTTTTGGAGTAGAACAGAAAAACAGTAATATTTGTATATTGTGGATGCTAGTAGCTCTCAAAATTGGGAATAACTCTTATAGATGGGTGCCTAAGTTTGTCGATGACAAAAAAAGGGGGGGGGGGGGAAACAGACGAAAGAAGTTACTTAGGAACAAGGATAACATGCAAGTACAAAAAAGTCATTACCTGAAGACTAAAAAATGACCGAGGAAGTATAGCAGGAGCTATTAGTGTTTGTAGCTGCTCACTAATCTTGATATTTTCTACAGCAACCTGTTAAACAATGGATCATAAATAGCAACTAAAACTAAATATCAAAATCACAGAAGAAGAAGATTGATAATGAAAAACTAAAAAAGAGAAAAACAAAATGAAAGCATAATAGTAACTCTCTAGAAGGCATAGCTATAAAATTGTGGATGACAATAACAGACAATAAATAAAGCACAACAATGCAAATGACCTATATCCTGAACAAGAAAGCTGGAATTATGTAATATATGGTTTGGGTAGGCTGCTTCATCCTTCGGTTGATTGCTAAAAGAATGTTAGAATTATGAAGATATAATGTGTTTCATCATCTCGTTACATCATAGCATCATCTTGCATGAGAATACAATCATGGAGAATGCCAACTGCTATATTTACTTCATATGCTACTTGGTGGAGCGGATATCAAATCCCTGCTAACCATAGCATGCTGAAGTAAGTAACCGAACATCATGTCTGTCCTAATATAACTACATGGATGCCATTTTTTTCATTTGTAACACTTGAATCAAATAAGAGGTTTATATATTATCAAATCAGAAAATTACCTCCTCAAATTGAAGGAAGATGTTGCGCTTAGACATGACAGCAAATTTTGCAGAGACCATCAGTGTTGCACCATCTTGCTCCTATAGAGATCACAAAAAACAATCAAACATAAAAGAGCTAAAGAACATTGAGATTAAACACTACTGGAAGTCTACTGTTTAGTTAATGCAAAAGATGAACAACGAACAAGCGTTTTCCCTATCTGAAATTTCCAGTTAGATTGCAGTACATGAAGGAAAAAAAGGAAGATGATTCCATAAAGATAAAATAACACTATATGTGGAAATAACAAATTCATAAACATTTGACAGAATGTTTCAAATCACTGCAAAGCTGCAACTATAGTAATTTTATGTATATCAACACTCATGGAGATGAACAGTTGCCACATTGAGAGTGATACTACAGAAGAACATAATCAGCCTAGAGGAAGGTCGCTTTCCTCACACTGTTCAGATACTAAAGGCAAAGCAAGATTGCATGTTGGTCAGCCCACCAGAAACTTCAAGGTAACAATTAAATCATCCTTTTGCATATTGTCTTCTCACAATTAATAGCATTCGTACAACATAAAAATGTAAACAGTTGAAATTCCAGCTACATCTCATCTCAAATGAATGAAATCAGATGTAAGAATGATAAAAACTACTACCAACTATAAGGTGAAGTTAGGATCATGAAATAAAATAGAAATTTAGGAAAGTACCACCGCATGTGAAAATTGCATGTGCAGCCCAGGACAACATGGCGCATGTCAAGGACACATGGTATTTTCCAACTTTGTGATGGCACAAAACAAGATGGCCACAAAGAGAAACACTCCAGAGAAGAAACTGAACAAAGGAACAAAGATAGACACACATTAAAAACTTTACCTCCAGCAAGTTCTCAATGCTCCACCGCACAACATTCCGCACAACCCCACCATCTGACCTATCCTTGCATTCGAATTTCTGGTATATTTGCCCCACCTGTATCCATAAGCACAACCCCCATCACATGGCTGAATGGATCCCAACCCTTACCTCAATCTCTATTTCACAATTACAATATCACAGAGCAATTGTACTACCAGCTGAAGCAACTTTTTGAAGTGCGAGCAATTGAATCTCTAACAGTTCAATCACTAATTGCTGAATCACCGAAGTGGCCAAAACACATCGGAATAAGACGCTAATTTCACCAGTATTCCATACACTATCAGACACTTCCATATTTTTTTTTCTTTCTGAAAACTGCCAAAGTGATGGCATCTGCAATTGCTAAGGACTAAATTAATGTTATCAGTAACTGTTACTAATCGGTGTAGACTAGTAAAGGAAGGATCAACTACAATTAGTTAGAGAAATCGAGGAGCAGACGGAAGTCACCTGCAGGAGGGGGAGCCTCTCGGCGGCCTCGAACAGCACGAGCACGTCCGACGCCGAGGTGTAGCAAAGCCTCCACGTTCCGTCGAGCGCCGCGAGGTCCAGCGGCGACCCCTCCCCGGCGCCGAGCTCCTCCACGCTCACCTACACATACACAACGCGCAGATCCCTCTTCCCCGCGTCATAATCCCATATGGGGCAGCCTAACACGAAGGAGAGATCAGAGATTCAGAAATAGCGTGTAGGGTCTCCGGTCTCGTACAATGGCCTCCTCGATGGCGGCGCGCTGGTCGGGGCTCGCCGCGAAGCCCCGCCCCGTCTCCTGCACCGCCCGCAGCAACTCGTGCTTCCGCCGCTCCGTGTCCGCCGCCTGCAATCAGCAGCTCAGGGGTTAGGGCGCGCAGCGTACTTCCCACGAGAGGAAGAGTGCGAGGCGCAGTACGGGGGAGGAGAGAGTTGCCAGCGAAGCCGTTGCCGCCGCCGCGGCGAGGCGCGGTTGCCTGCTGCGCTGAGCGCGAAGGCGGACGCCGTTGCTGAGAGGGGCCGCTGCAGCTGCCGCCGGCGGCGTCGGCGGCGGGGAGGGGGGAGAGATCGGGAGGCGGAGCAGGGGAGCGGCGGCGAGCGCCATTTTTGTTCCTCTCGGTGACGTGTGGATGAAGCGCGGTGGCCGTGGCCGTGCACTGCTCGGCCCAGGTGATCACACAGCCTCGGCTGCCGTCATCTCCACTCGTTGGTCAGTACATGAACGGCCAGATCTTACTCTTCCCTTCTACTGCTCCACAGGTTGAGGACTTTTGTCTTCTTCCACCGTAGGAGGCCCATGTTCAGGCCTGGTTTTGAGGCCCACGATCTTTGGGCTGGGCGGGCCATACTCGTGGAAAGGCCAGGATTATGGGCTCCTAAAATTTTTTTGATCCATTTACGTACTGTTGGGATGGGAATTTTAGCTTGATCAAATCTTTTTTAGACGTGTGATTCTTACTCAAATTTCGTCTTTTTTTAGAGAGAGAGAGAAGGGGGGACTAGGGAACGGGATTTAAACTTAGGTCATGCTGATGTCAGCACCAATCTGAAGTCTTAAGGTTCTACCACTAAACCATTCTGATGAGTAGTGTTCGCCCAACTCTTTTTCTCGAGTTTCACGCGCACGCATTTCAAACTATTAAATGGTGTTTTTTTTTTACAAAAAATTTATATACGAAAGTTGCTTAAAAAATCATATTAATATATTTTTCAAAAAAAATAATAATAAATATTTAATTAATCATGTGTTAATGAGTTGTTTCGTTTTTCGTACAATAGAAATGAATTCTCAACACAACAACACAGACTGCCGAACACAGCCTAGCATCTTTTCTATCCACCAAACCATTCTGGAACTCAAGTGAAAACTTCAAAATATTACGTAGAGGTTTCAGAAAAACCTTCAAAAGACGTGACTTTGTTTGCCATATATGAAATAAGATAAAAACACAATTACTGATTTGTCTTTTTCTTCGCAGCTTGCCAATATCATTATCATCTTCCCTGCATGTTCATTTAACACTAATTCCATTGACATATGAAACCGGCAACAGAACACACTTCAGGGCATGTTCAACAGTTGAACCCGCCATGGATTCTTAGATATGCCATGTTTCAAGAAAAACAATAGTTCTACGAAGGGCTAGGTCTTTGATCGGCTCTCCACTAATACGGTGGTGTGATTTTCTGTATTTTGAATCTAAATACCTGACTTTTCTTCAAGATTGACTATACAACAGCAATTGTTTATCTCACCTGCTCGTGTTTTTCTCCATGCGAGCCGATGGCATACAAACCGTCTACGTGTGTTTTTCTTCATGCGAGTTGATGGCATGCACAACATCGATGTCTTCCCTTTCTCTCTCTTCTACATCATCAAATCTATTTAAAATAAGTTTTATAATAAAGATGGATATTACCTCTAACTTTATATATACCATATAATAGTCATATAATAGTAAGTTAAGGGGTAACATGTATTATAGGTTGCATCTAACCCACCATCTCCAATAATATATATTTTTATTGGAGTTTGTATAGGAGTTGCTCCTTGCATGAGGGGTGACATTAGAGATGGCAACAGGTACATACCCACCAAGTTTTTTTGTTTTATACCCACATCCGCGATGGCTAAATATTCCCACTTAAATACTCACACCTGTCGCGGGTACAAAATCGTCCTCATATCCATACCCGTGCGGGTAATAGGTATCCAACACCCATATAATTGATTTGTAGCACTTATAGTTTTGTACTGTAATTAGCCGTATTAGAACTGTAAATCATCGATATTTTCTCCGACAACAATACTAATAACATTAACGTTCAGAGACGAGTAAAAAAATTCTACAACCACGTTACATAATCAAGAAATCAAATAATAATTTCATATAACTAGACTAAAACAATGCTTAAGAGCTGAAACAAGTTTTATGCTATGATTTAGTAGTCGTTGAGACTTACGTTACTCATAGTTTTAGGTTCAATTTACGGGTTTTTTCACCCACAGGTTGATGGATATGGGTGGATAAAAAACGAACCCATACTCGTGTATCTAATGGATAAAAGTTTTTGCCCGTTAGAAGATCCATGAGTATAAAAGTTAGAATATGATTAACTTCTGATAGAGTAAAAACCCGTTAAATGTCAGGTCACGGGTCCCCATTTCTCCACCTTACCATTTAATACTATGTGACATCATGGGGTTGGGGTTTGTGTTTAGATGTTCATAGTATTTGCTCTTGCATGACAAAAAAGAAGCCCGCGTCATCAAAAGTCGTCAAATTTACTTACATAACTACTTACATGACAAAGAGCCCGCTAATTAATGCCTTTGTACATACCCTCGTGGGCAAGGAATCAAGGATGAATTGCAAAGGGAACGATGGAGCGCACCAATAATGGTTACTCTTCCTGTTTTTTCATAATTAGATGGACCCAGGATTTCACTTGTTTTTTGAAACAAAACAAGATGATGCTAAATACAGAACAAAATATGCTTGTCCTGAAGCAGGCTTATCGGATAGAGCCACAGCTGTTGCAGAAATGTCTGCTATCTCCAGAGAAAGCTTCTACAAATTAGTACTTGCTATCTCCCAGAGAAAGTTTCTACATATTACAGGTGGTAGCCACTTTTGTTGATCCCTCCAAATGCACGGCGTGCTGCGACACCAAAAGTGCAAGGTTTCTGCTCAAGGCTCGCTCTCTTTATTCAATAGCAAAAGCCTTGAGTTTTGTTGGCTCCAGCCGCAGCACCAAGCTTCTTGTCTTCTGAGTCTGCAAAAGATGTACAGGGTTAGAACAAGCCAGGCAACAGAACATATATGATTGGGACTTAAAAGATAAATCAAGAGATGAAATTTTCAATGATATATGTTAGGACAGAACAATTTGGGAACTGTATTCATATTATACCAGAAATTATGCAAAGAAACTCTTAGAATTTCTAAGACCCAATACACAATTGCACTGTTATACTAGACACCTCTCATCTGAAACATAATGTGGTATCTGATAGATCAAAGAGTAATTCGTATACAGATGATAGGCATATCATGCAGCCGTAGGTTCCATCTTGTTGGTGGTCACAACATGGGCATGAAACTGCAAGCACTAGTTGTCAAATCTTCCTAAGCATGATATAATCATCTCATATAAGTATATGATGATTCATTTTAACTTACCATGAATTGTCTTACCAGATTTGGTCAAAACTGTTCTTTCCATATTTCTTTAATTATTCAGAGTTGTAACCAGATAACTAAATGTGCATAATAGTGTCAGAATTACGTATTGATGCCAACCAAGTTTAGTGTGAAGAGAAGTGTGACAAGATGATGTAGCTAATCACTCCTACAGACGCAAAGGCTGTATAGGAAGCACTAGCTTATCCATTAAGGTGTTTATGTTATTGCATAACAAGCAACTACCTGGAAAGCGTGCTGCTCAGCGTAAGACCTGGTTATTAGACTGGGCTGCAAAAGGATCCAGGTGATCTGGTATAAGTAGTTCTTTTCCTCCCACAGGGTGACAGAATGACAGTTCAGCAGTTTACCTGCACAAGAAAGGAATGTGTTAACACTCGAATGAAGAAAAAAACCATACAAAAATAGTCTTATGAAAGAAAAAAATATATCCACAAAAAAATTAGCACCTGAAAGGCCCTGCAAAATAATAAATTTTAAGGGTAAAAACAAAGAACAATGAAAACAAAAAATAAAAATGTTAGAAACATAACCTGCAAAAGAGGGAATCATGTAAAATACATAATCAGGTTATATGGAAAGAAACCATAAATAAGTCACACTTTACCAGCAGCCTGCCAGGCAACACACTAACAGCCTTGCAGAAATTTCAGTTAGTAAGTTCACACCCCCCATATAAGAACCTAGCAATCTTTAACAAATTTACATCATTCATCCAATCAATCTATACACATAGTTGATATGCTGATCATACCAACACGCACAATATATAACCTTAAGAAAACATGAAATAAAAAAGTTATGGCAAAGTGCCATTAGAGTAAAACGATAAATGCAGCATGGGAAAATAATCTAAGCGATAGCATCAAATGATTATCTGAAAGTACTATGCAATTCAGAATAGGTGGTTCAATCAAAATTACGAGTTACAACAAGGTCCCATGAATCTGAACTGACACTACATAGACATTTATTCAGTGCATCTAAGGAGAGTCTCATATCCCTTCATTAGTCTATAAAGAAGGAAGCTCTTATAGTTCCATCCTGTCAAAGAAGGGAGAAAGGAGGCATTAGGCGGTGGGGGCAAGAAAAGACGGATTCTCGTTATCTCTAGCTCAGGTCCATGCCGTCTCCAACTTGGCTTGGGATTGGAGACACAGCGGTGTAGGACCTCTCGAAAGGGGATGGATGCAGTTGCGCACCACGCCTGCGCTTAAAAGAGCACCCTTCGTTGCTGTCGACTTCATGCTTCCTCCGGATCCCCCTCACTGCCTGCTGCTCCAGTGGCGAGAGCGGGAACAGCTGCCCGCTGACCCGGCAGAGCGAGCTGTGGTTGTCGTAGAGGATCCTCTGGTTACAGTTTTTGTCGCAGATGTGTGTGGTTCCGGTCAGTTTGCAACGGTACATGTTGCCAAAGACGTGCTCGTTCTGGCAATTCTTGTCACACTTGTGACAAGGGATTGGCCCTTCTGTGTTAAGAATACTGGACAAGTAAATCACATTGCTGGGCTCAGCAATCACGGATTTTCCAAATACCTCCATTGCACTGCTGCTAAAATCTCTTCACAGACCCCCTCTTTTGTCGGTTTCGGAGGGATCAGAAGTTTCTGCAACCCAAAACAACAACTTCGTTCAGAATTTTGTTTTGGAGCTTTTGCTTTTGACCCACGCTGTGTCAGTACGCGTTGATAGTACTACTACCGAAGTAACGGAGCCAACTGAACGAATAATTTGCAGTAAAATTAAGAGGAGCTAGCATATTCCATCCAAATTTGAATTGACATGAGAAAAAAAACAATATCAGCATCGGCCAACTGCCAAATCCCACCAAATCTGTTCGCGTTTTGACCCCAAACCCATCGAATCCCACGACACCAAACCCAAATTCGAATCACGGATAATGAACCAGCTACGAATTATTAAAAAGGAAAAGAAAAAGGAAAAGTCGCAGACCCCCCAAATATAAAATTCGCGGATACGAACAAAAACACCATGACCTCCACAAGTCAACACCCACCCCTCCCCTTCTCCCCTTTCAACCATTGCAGGTGAACCAGATACCTAACTGCCCCCTCTCCTCTCTCTCCACGATTTTTACCAGATCTAAACAGTAAAAAATTAAAATCCCCAACTACCTCACTACCCGCAATAAATCCCCCTCTCACGCACCGAAATCCATTCCAACCCCTAACACCCCAACGCCCCCAGATCGACCGAAAACAACCGAAACGTGAATCCCCCCACAAAACACAGCACAAATCTCCGGTAAAAACCTCGCGGAACCAGATTGATTACATGCGGGAGAAGCGAAGAGCACTTACCAGTAAGCTCGAAACGGGCGGAGGCGCTCACAAGCGAAGATGGGGGATGGGGAGAGGATGAAACAGCGAGCGGGGGACGCGGAGGAGGACCTCGTCCTCTCTCTTTCTCTCTCAACGCCGCGTGGACCCGCGGAGCACCAACCTCGCAGCGAGCGAGCAGAGCACTCGAGCAGCAATGGCAGGGAAACGAGGGAGAAAGAGGGGAGGGGGAGAGGCGGGGGCTGATTTATAGGATCTGTGGCCTTGGAAATGACGAGGATGCCCCTCCATGGCTCAGACGTCGACACGCGGCTCGGCTCGCACACTGTCCTTGGCTCATTCACACTGCTCGGGCTCGGCTCGGCCCGGCCTGATTCTATCGTGTCTCGTGAGAGTAATCGAGTCAATCCCACTTCGCTGTCATTTCGTGCTAATCATGGGGGGCCGGGACGGGGGCCCATTTGTCAGTGTGTTGTGATTGCAGTGTTAAAGGAAGCGATTAGATATTGGTCGGATTTTCTTTGCACAACAAGGCCAAAAGGGACAAGTTAAGTGTCAGTGACAGGCCCGTGACTGACGACATTGGCTGTCCCTTATAATCAAGTTATTTATCCTATATAGTCTTTTCTTTTATGGAACTCAAGTCAGTTATCATTTTTAAGCACATATTTAATCAAACTTTTATAACTCAAACATTCACCCTTTATTAAATATATTTTGGTTAGATATATGAAAATTAAATTTCTTTTTGAAAGTACTTTGCATAGTAAAATAATACTCCTAAAGATATAGTGCTAAAAAAGTTACGTTAATTCTGTAAAGACCTTATCAACGTCAAACGCCATACATTTGGGACAAAGGAATAACAAGATTGCAACATAGCGCAAAGCTTTACAATCCAAGCCATAATATCTTTAGGCACGAAACACGGCCCTCATAATACGTTCGTACATGAAAATTGATTTTCACACACAGCTCGTGATCAGAATCTGGATGTATTTTTGCATGTGTAACTTTTTTTAATTTGTCTAAAAAAATAAAAGAAGAATATTGCCAAAAATTGTTTTTTAAGTAGTCGATGTTCAACTCATGATTCTATTGGCCATGTGCTGCCAACAACTCTACACAAAATTCATCCACACCAACCACTGCTGCCACCATACAGGGATTGCAATTTTGGAACAAAATTTCGTCTTCCTCCGCTAAACACATATCTTGTCCGAAATTTTTGGTTTTTTCTAAAATTATTCAATTTGGTTAAAATTTATTTAAATTCGTTCATAATTTGTTAAATTTTCAAATAATTTTGGGCCAAAATTACCAGAATTCCAAAAAAATGCTGGAAAACGAAAAACTGTGCCACCACAAGTACGTATACTGTCGTATAACAATGAATCAATGATTGAGAGAAGACAAACGGCGTGCTAAAAAAGAAAAGAAAAGGAAAGGTACTTGCTTCACCTTTTGCTAATGGCTACCGATATCATCGTTTACGTTACCGGCACCAACGGACGTGGTCGTATATTCCAATGGACCAATGGAGTGTTAGCTCACCTAACGTCTCCACTTGTGCACCGTTGCTCCAGTTCTAGAAGACCAAAAAAAAAAGTCTTGGTACAGTCCCCAGAAAAGGAGGCTTTGAGTTTACTAGCCAAAAAAAAAACAATTAGCAGATTGGGTGTCACAATCCATCTCCTTTCAAGCGATGTTGTTGACTTGTATGAAGTCCATGGAGGAGGAGTACGATCAACCTAGTAATTTTGAAGAAACTTTTAAATAGTCGTTGGAGATGATCAATAATTCAATACTGTCGCTCTCTCCAATCAATGTTTTCTCAGAGAACGGTTTCCCAAAATTTTACTAAGCATACTCACTAGGTCTTGTTCTTTTTTTCTCCATGTACCCAAAATTTGTGATTGTTTTTAAATCATGGTTATGTATAGCCATAATATTTTACATGATACTCATGACAATTTATATAGCATCGTGATGTTAGAGTACTATATTGTTCATGTTCTTAGCATTATAGTAAAAATTAGCACATATCAACTTCTTATATCAAGTCAAGATGGCTACTACCTCCGTCCAAAAACAAATTTATTTTTCACTCATACCATACATACTAACATAAAACTAAAAAGATAGAACACTTATACTTTATCAAATCTCAATGTAATTATTCATCACTTTATTTTCTCCCAATACAACTATTCCCTACTTTCATAAACTCCGATGCAATGATTATTCTAAAAATGATTTTATTTTAAGACAAATGAAAGGAGCTTGAAATAAACTTAATATGAGAAGAAGGAAGTAGCCTTCAGCGGAAACAAAATGGTTATTCTAAGATTATACTGATGATATGCAAACTGAGCATAGCTCAGTTAGGTTCCTTGTGGAATATGTCCGCTTGGACTCAAGTACCTGACTTTAGCGTAGATACTTGCGTTTACCGTTTTTTTTATTGATAAACAAACAATATACTAATCGATAATAAGGTATTTGTGATGGCTTCGCCAATCTCAATGTATATCGGCCAAGTATTCAAAAATAATAATAAAAGCAATGTATGTATTTATATAGATAAATGTATCTTGATATATATAAGCCTAGTCTCTCGAAGATGTCAAAGGGGGTTGGATGTACATGTATATGTGTGACGTAGAGATGAGTGTACGTACGTGAATATAAACACGTCCGTTTTGTACTTTTTTCGAAGAAAAAATTACGCCAATCATATGGTTATATAGTACTAGTACATGGGAGGACGGCTGAGTTCGAAAGTTGTTGTTGGGAGGTAATCTCTCCGGCACGCAAAACGAAGTGACTCATTAGCACATAATTAATTAAGTATTTGCTAATTTTTTTTTCAAAAATGAATCAATATGATTTTTTAAAGCAACTTTCGTATAAAAACTTTTTGCAAAAAACACACCTTTTAGACCTTTTAGCAGTTTGAAAAGCGTGCGTGCGAAAAACGATGGAGGTGAAATTGGGAAGAGTAACAAACTAAGCCAGCCTTATAAACGAACACAGCCTTAAATGATTACTCCAACCCACCCCACAGGACACAACGAAAAATTAATCACATTCATTTCTGTTGGTCCATTTCAATACTAGTACTACTACTACTGCAGTCCATTTCATGGGCAGATTGTGATATTTTTCCGGGAGGATTCCTAGCAGAAATACTACTTTTGTTCGATAATGGCAGTTAGAAACTAATCTCTCGTATATGTATAACGAAATAACTCATTAGCATATAATTAATTAAGTATTAGTTTTTTTTAAAAAAATTGGATTAATATGATTTTTTAAAATAACTTTTTTATAGAAAATTTTTATAAAAAATACATCGTTTAGTGGTTTAAAAAACATATACGTGAAAAACGAGAGAAGGGAACGATAACATCAGGAAACGAACTCAGCCGTTTAGGCTGAATTTGCAAGAATGAGTTCCCAACTCATTTACCTCGTGTTTCGCACGCACGCTTTTCAAATTGTTAAACGGTGCGTTTTTTACAAAAAGTTTTTATACAAAAGTTGTTTTAAAAAATCATATTTATTCATTTTTCAAAAAAAATTAGTAAATATTTAATTAATCATGTGCTAATGAGTCGCTCCGTTTTTCGTGTGGAAGAAATTTCTTCCACACACACCCAAAACCCAAAAGAACACGCCCAAGGGTGTCTCGTTTGCTTGATAGTTAATCCTCTTAAGATTTCGTTCACACGCAGCAAAGCTCGCGAAAGAGGAAGTGGATGGAGCTGAGCCCCAGAGCCGAGCCGAGCCGAGACAGGAAGCTCGGGCGCTCGGCCCCTACAAGTGTACGGGCGCCACCTGTAATCCGCCACGTGATGGGTTCGATCGGCCGCAAGCAACGTTTGTTATTCCCCCGCAAAATAAATATTCTGGCCTTGCATCATCGACGCGGGTACTCCTGCCTGAACCGCAGCGCGGTGGGACCAGGGCACTCGCCCGAGAGGGATGGCCCGCCTGTCATCGAGCGGGTAGGGGGGCCGCACCGCGGACACGGGTTAGGTGGGTCGACCGGTCGACGTGAGCGACCGCTAGCTTTGTTAATGAAAGAAAATTAAATGTAGCATTACTAATAATCCTGCAGTACACTATAATTATCTCACAAGAAGGACAATCCTAGAGTTGCGCTGTGGAGGTGGGGCCCACCTGCATAGCACGCGCAGCACATTGGATGCGAACCGCGAAGGATTATCCCCCCGCCAAGTCCACGTTCCGCAGTTCATGGGTGTGTTGTCGTTATCCACGAATGCGCGGCAGGACCGTCGGATCGGGATCTGACGGCTCCTTCGAACAGTCTTATCCCCTGCGATGATGCGATTCGAGAGTGCAGAAAATGCAGATTGCAGAAAACGACTTCAAAGAGAGGAGCGCAAAATTTCTATGATCCGAGTAGAGAAAGACGGATCTTGGAGAGCAAAATCAAACAATCCAGTACTATGGTCTCTGGGGATTTAAAACAAAATTCCTATGATCCGAGTAGAGAGACGGGATCATGGCCTCATGGTCATGGGTAGCAAAATCAAACAATCCAGTACTATGGTCTCTGGGGGGATTTAACACAGCATAGCACATCTTGTTCTAATGGTATGCTTGAATTGAAAGTATTTAGGGACATAGGACCAAAAAAAAAAAGAGTAACGATTCAACCAAAGAAACCTAAATTAATTCTAAAATCAAGTTCTAAAATCTAAAGTTGGGGCTTGTAAACGGGTGAAAATTAGTCCAGTGATCTTGGAGCACGTACAGACGTACAGTGGTAGGCCTGCTGTGCTTAGCTGAAATCTGAAGGGATTTGAAGATGCTCGTGCATGTGAAATGCTTATAAAAACGGTGTGTGCCGACAATAGCGGGCACCCACCACTTACCACGTTACCCGTTGGGGAAGAGAGCACATGGATAGCCACAGAATCGCAGCAGCCTACCGTGTGGCTTATCCGGACCCCGGTTAGCTTCACAAGTTGAGAGTTGATGAGATAAAAGATAGTGCAAAATTCCCAGACACACTTTATCTGTTAGCGAAGTTGCTTCGAACGATCGTTCAAGCAATTTCAAGTTCAATTCCAGATGAATTCTACGGATTCTAACTTCTATAACATGACGGAATGCTGCAGGCAAACTGAGGGCCTACTGCAATCGCATGGCTATATATGACTAGATGCATACAGTGAGAATGGAGATGCGGCAGAGAAAAGCGATGTAACTGAATAAAATAACGTTTACATACTTATCTCTGCCAATGAAGGGTGGTAGCGCAGCCGTTCTATCTGGAAATCCTCTTCTGAATCTTGACATCTTTGAGTTTTAGTTTGAGCTTCATTATACCAGCTTGGACTTGCACTTCGTTTTTCAATGGGTCTATTTTGACAACCGTAGCTTCGTTACTGAGCTTAGGAACATAGACTAAATCTCCAACTTCCGGAATCCCATCATCTTCATCTAAGCAAAAATAGAACAGAACGGAAGAAAAATACTCACAAATTAACTTGTCTTGAAATTGTATGGGAATTAGAAATTATATGCTATGCATATTCGCATATGTTATCTTACCTTCGGTTGTTGTGCCCATGCTGATGTTTGTGTTCTGTGCCTTTTTGACAGCAGGAGTACTCGTTGGCTCAGGGTCCTTCAATCTCTCAGGTTTGTCATTCTGCTTAGCTTTCTCTTCTTCAAGCACTCTTTTGGCTATTGCAGATTCGCGGAACTGCTGAAACTTCTTACGTATAATGGAACGAGCCATAACAGCATACTCTGAAATTACTCTCGCCTTTCTTTTTCTTTGAGCAGAAGTGTGGTCTATAATGTTCTTCTGTGCCACTTCCAAGTTATTATGAAGCTCCTTGGACTGCCTGATACACATCAATGAACACATGCATAATTAATATGAAAAGTTCCAACCTAATAAGCAGGACAGATGCTAATTCTGCTGAGTTACACATGATAGTCGCATGAACACACATGCAATCTAATACATCAGAAAGGATCTAAGATCCTATGTGGTGGAACTGGAAGTTCACTCGAAAAGGCAGATCAACATATAGATGCAAACCATGATTGAACAACATAAATTAAAATCAATTATTTAGTTTTTTTAATCAAAAACTCAAAAGGTTGTATATGTCACATTATATCCAAACAAGAGTGTGTTGGGTGGGAAAGAGAATTGCAGCATTCTCAATGTAAAGTACATAAATCTAGGCAGAGAATTTCTCACATAAGATAATACTGTGCCTCTTGAAGATGAAGTTGATATTGTTGTTTGAAATTTTCCATGTCCATTATCAACTGCAAAGAAAAAAAATTAGAACGAGAGAAAAACCTTGTTCCATTTCCCGTTAATGGAAAACAGAACCAACTGCAAAGAAAACTTAGATGAACTTATGGTAGTAAGGACAATATCAACAAATATGGGTGATCCTGCCGAACTTACCGTGTTTATCTCAGCACCAGCTGTTCCAAGTAACTGTCGTGAGCTTTCTATTATGCCCGAGGGCAAACCAAGTCTCTCAGCAATATTGATTGCATTTGAACGTCCTACATGTATAATACACTATAAATTACATCTGTAACAAAATGTGAGAACATAAGAATTTCAAGAATGAAATAATGAGCAAGCTTTATAGCACAGACAACAGTTCAGGCACTTATTTACCACAACTATATAAAGTCATTCAACTAGTTTGACTCATCTCAGAGCAGACAGTTTATAGCAAACATTACAACCATAATATGTTGCCTGTTGTACGGTTCACTAGAAATCAAAAAAGTGTAGGTAATGATTGGAAAAATAACATGACATCTTCAGCATAGCATTAATCCTTAGCGCAGAAAGACTTACAACATTCCATACCATAGGAGCATGGAAGACAAATAGGACGGACAGTGTTTAGTCATGTTGAACAATGTATACCATAAAAAATGCAATCAGATATAGATAAACCAAGTGAAAGGGGTTGGTGGCCTTCTTTGAAAGAATGGATTTTATAAGTACAAAATCCACATGAAGACAAGATATAAGAACCTTCTAGCATCTATTAACTGCTCAAGCAAATATCAACATTCCATGGTTGATTAAAGAGGGAGAACAGATATCAACCTGGTATTCCCCAAAGAATCCGAAATGTGGGCTTTAGATTATCTTCATCAAATTCCATGCACGCATTCTCAAACAAATCATTGCTGAAAGTATGTACAATATAATGAGCTCTGTTTTAAACAAAATTAACAACTATGCAGATTATTGGATAAAAGCTAGTTTGAGGAAGGTGCCTTATCACCATCAAGTCACAGAAAAAAGTACCACTGCATAGATTAGAGACAAGAAAAAATGACTCCATATTACACGTTTTAGTGGGTCAAGTACTTTTATATATATTTATGATAATAATTAGAGGAATTGTTTTCCAAAAACCATAAAATTAGTTTATAAAATAAGCCACGTAAACTGAACTAGTATCTCTATGATCTTAAAAGCGCAGTTGTCCTCCTCCCGTTCCCATCCCATCCCACGTCCTAAAAGAATGGCTCAATAACCATCCATCCCACATCCCAGGAAAAAAAAACCACTCAAAAAAAAACCTAAAAATACAAAGAGAAAAAATTGAACTACGTTACTCAGATAATGTTGCAATGTACGGGCATGTGACTAGTAAAGGAAAAGGCTCAGTTACGCTCATTACTCAAGACCATAATGCGAAAACTGTCAAGTTGAAATATTACAAACCTATATTTTAATGTTTTAAGTTCTCCATGATGTGTTGTTGCTAGAGTCAGAAAGGAACCAGCTTCAGCAAAAGATTCCAAAAGAGACATCCCCAAAGCAGCTCCTTCAAGTGGATTTGTCCCAGCACCAACCTAAACAAGAAAACAGGGATGCATCACCAACTTATTTTGAGGAATGGGTAAAAGTTCAGTAGAAAGCCCTTATACATTGCGACATCACAAGAGCATTTTGGTCATGAATTGGTCACACAGTATAACATTCTCTTATGTATTGTTTGGGAATTTGTCAAAACTTGGAATTGAGAAAATATCAAGTGTGAACTAAAAACATTGCACAAATTAGCATAATTTTTTTTGCGAATATGTAAGTAGTAGCTTGAAATGAAACCGAGAAGAAAAGAAGCACAGAAAGTCTGAAAACCAAAGACCCTGCAATCCTAGCTCCTAGGCATTGATGAATTTGCACAGTAGACCAGAAAACTAACGAGGGGAAAAAAAAGAACACTGATGAAGATAAAGAGATTACAGGCCATGAAAACAAGTAAAAAACAACAACAAAAAGATGAATGGATCAGCCTCTTCTCTGAAGATACAACCATAACTGAGACAATAATTGCAGTCTGCAGCCTTTGGCACCAATTATTATATGAGAGAAAAAATAAAAGAGGGAAGTTGACAGTCGAAAGAGGAAATGAGAACTATGCCCAAAGCTATCAAAACAGGGAATAAAGTACTTACCTCATCCAAAAGAACCAAGGATTGTGAAGTTGACCGTGCATGAATGGCCTGATAAAGAGTCAGATGTCATACCACTAGCTAATGATTTAGGCAGTAACAGAAATGAAGAATTGATTTGAGATAAATGCTAAAACACACTCCAATCTGCTTTAGATGCCCAGAAAATGTGGAGAGTGATTGTGTCAAAGACTGCTCATCTCCAATGTCAGCATAAACGGCATTGAACCATGGAATTTTTACTGGTTCAGAAGCTAGAATGTATAAACCTGCAGCAGAACAGGCAAAGTTAATGGACAAAGTTATGCAAGATATTCTGATTGTGTACTCACCAAGAACATTCAGGACTGCACATAAAAGGCATAAAATATACCTTCGGTATCATGCCAAAAGTTCATATGAAAATGTGCTATTCAATCAAATCATATAAAAATTGCAGATACAGAAAGCTTATGAGTACAAAACACAGAAAGTAGGAAATGATCACAAAAGTAGAAATGAAACAAGCTGCCGTGAATAACTCCATTACCTATTTTAGCCATTAAGGATGCCAGACCAATTGTCTTCAAGCTGATTGTTTTACCCCCAGTGTTTGGACCAGTTATGACCAATACAGTAGTTTCTTCAGCAATGAAAAAATCTACTGGTATTGGATGGTCTTTCTCCATCTGGGAGACCTGAAAACTGGAACATATATTATCCAGCGATACTATCATTAATAAGTGTTTAGCCCCAAGTGAGAACTAACCCTAATTTTCATTAAATCGAGGTCTGATGCCAATTGATCTTCTTCTACATTGTCTTGTCCATATATCCTCCTCCTCCGGATTTCCTAAAACATGTTGGCAAAGTGAGAATTAGTCTATAGCTAAATATTGAGAAGTAACAAATTACAACAGAACATGTTACGTTCTGGAACCAAAGATTATATCCAGAAGAGTAGCAAAAATGTATCCCAGTTCAGAATACATTATCTTCTTCTTTTTCTTTTCTTTGGAAAAAATGCAGTAGAATAAAATGGATCTAGAAACTCACTGCTGTGGCACTTGCTACATCCTTTTTTGCACGATGCAGATTTTCCTGGTGTTGTTGGAGCAATAATGGATGGTACGCATTTGGCATGTACAGTTTCCATGCCTTCTTAGAGAGGTGAGCTGAGGAAGTTGTACTGATAGACCCACCTGTAGCAGTACTGACTGTTCCATTTACGAAGTTGGGTAAATAGAGATCAGGATATGTACCGTCATATGCTATACTATATTTTGCACGAGCTGCAACCTGCAAGTAAGATAACATATTCAATCAAAAAAATATTGAGCAATAACTATTTGTAATATGATTATAAAGAAGCACCTTATCAAGCTCAACTGTTGCTTGCAGCAAAATTTGAATATTATCAAGCTCAAGAAGAATCTGCAGATAAAAAATATAAAGTGTGTATAAGAAAGGGTACCTCAAGTAACAAAACCAAATTAAACAACTGCTCAAACCTTATCAGTCAATTTCGATAAAGCATCCAGTTCAGCTTTAGCCACTAGAGCTCTTGCTTGCTGCAGCTCATCATTCAGTGGAACAGCAACAATTGGTTCTACCATACTTCCAGCATCTGAGCCACTAAAATGCAAATGAATTATATTATTTAATGATATATAATTAGACTCCAAGTATATTTGAAGATCCAAACCATTTTAAAGAATAAATAGTGGCTAGTTCCCATAAAGCATGAGTATTGAAATTCATATTTGTTATAATATAGGAGTCCTAATAATATATCCTAATAGAAGCAATAGATATATATAGGAATTAAAGAGGAAATGCATCTCTCTTAAGGGGCATACAACACACCTGGAGAGTAGTAATCCATCGAAAGGTGAAGACTTATCCCCTGTTACTTTTATGCAGCATCTTCCATTTACAATGCATACTTCCTAGAGAAAAGCAATAGTTTGTGCTTTATTGCAATGAATCTTCCTTGGCAAATAGTGGGTTACATGAAACAATACCGACACGGAAGCTTCGTTATCAGCATTTCGCACCAACTTGTCCATAAGCTGATATAACTGAAAAGGTAACAACATTGAAACATTTAGACAGTCAACCATCAATACTTCAATAGCAATATTTCCATCAACGATTACCTTTAGAATGAAAATAAAAGAGGTATTTTTGTAAATTAGAGGATGGTAGCTTTAAATTACTCGACAGAGTAAAACGAGGAGCATTTTCCCTAAATTTATTTTATACAGTTGCCAGAGTCTACAGATCATGTAACATCTTCTACAACTATGTAACCACATACCCTGCTCTCTAGGACCTGGACTTGCTCTCGATATCGTCTTAGCTCAGGGCTCTGAAAAGGAACAATTCCTTTAGTTATAAAAGCACATTGCAGATGAAATATCATTCACTACAGCTTTAACAAAGTGTATAGGTAAAAGACAAAAGAAGTAAAGTATAATTACATGGAATTGTAATATATTTAATAGACAAGGGTCAAGTGCTGTTACAAATATTAGAACGAAATGCAGTGACTTGACATCCATACAGTTTTAGTGCCATTCAATGATATGAAGGAAGAAGAGAGAACATGTTCAGATTCTCTTTATTTAATGTTAGGATGGCATATTGCTTGGTTGCAAACAATTTCAAATCTGCATGGCTGAATTTGCATAGTGCTCAGTGATAAATATTTATTGGTCACAATAAAGAAGAAAATATTCATGCCACTGCAAACTGAATTGCTCATTAAATTAGTATCACATAAACAAGAAGCAACATAAAAGTAGAATCAGGGTGCAAGGACCAAACTGCAGTGTGTTTCACGGATCCATCGTCATCTATTACATCTTGTATTGATTTCACTAGTGACTTATTAATGCCAGCATCTAGAATCTGCAGGTGAGAAGAAGAATTCAGAACACTGCACTGGCATGAATAGTTTACGATAGATGGCAATAAGAAAGGAAGATGGAGAAAACTGATAGGTGCTTACCGTTTCTGTAAGACTCATTAATCGTTCATGTGAGTCCTCGTCTTGCTTCATAGCAGTTTTGATAGTTACTTGCAAGGATTCAACAAAGAGCATCAGGCTAACAATGGCCATTGCTTCCTGACCTTTTATCACAGCACCTCCAGAGACACCACGTATTGCTGACTCTACCTTCAGTTGAACAGAAAATTACAGCTCTACACAGTTGGCATGTAAGTATGTAAAGAAAAATGAGACAAAAGGAACAAAGCTATAAATCGAGCATGAAGATCAATAGACAGATTAGGTTATTTTGCATGCATTGTTCAGTGGAGAAATTTACTTCAAGTAGGTGTATCGAGTGGGCGCATCAGATCAACCATATCCATAGCTATCCAGACATATATACGAGTGTACAATGAACATGTACTGCTCCGAATGAGTCCATACTTTAGACCTTAGTATCAATCACGAGATATGATGCGATGCATCATTCAAATTCCAATGTTACTGCTACTCGACTATGATTTAATTAGCAAAATAGAATTGCAAAACTAGCCAAAAAAAATCCGTCGGAACAAGTATAGAGAAACGGCAAACATTTCCGTGAACTGAGCGATTGAATCCTCACCATTACAGTATCCAACCCCGAGAAATCCATCCCTCCACCGGCGCTGTCAATCAGACGCACCGCCGCCCCGGTCTCCTCGAGCAACCTCCGGCTCTGCTCATAGCTCACGTCCTCCACCTCCCACAGCTGCGTCTGCACCCAACCAACAACCAAGCCAAAAATTCCTTGTCAGAGGCGAACCCCGCCGTAAGCCCGTGAGTGATTGATCGGGACGGGACCAGAGCACGTACCTTGGTGGCTTCCCGACCGTGGGCGGTGCCGGCGAAGGAGGCGACGGCGTCGCATACCTTCCCCCACTCGAGGAGGCGGAGGCTGTGCGCGGAGGCCGACGCGTCCGGGACCGGGAGGGCGCGGAGGCGGAGGACGAGGCGGCGGCGCGGGCGGAAGTGGAGGCGGGAGAGGGGAGGAGGCGAGGCGAGGGGGGAGAGCGTGGTGGTGGAGAGGCGAAGCATTGGGGGAGGAGGAGGAGGCGGCGAGGGATGGCGCGGCGAGCAGCGGTTGGGCCGTTGGGGGGAGGAGAGGAAATGGCGCCGTTGCGTTTGGATAGGACGAACTCACAGTACTCCACGCTTGAATTTCCGCCTTCGAGCTGAGGGGTTTACGCTGGGGACAAAACTTAGGTTTTGTTCGTTTCATTGAGTTCAACTCACTCCATTCGTTTTTCACGCGCACACTTTTCAAACTGTCAAACGGTGTATTTTTTGCAAAAAGTTTCTATATGAAAGTTGTTTTAAAAAATCATATTAATCCTTTTTTTTTAAAAAATAGTAAATACTTAATTAATCATGTGCTAATGAGTTACTCCGTTTTTCGTGCGGAGGGAATTTCTTCCCAACCCATACAAACAAACACACCCGGGTCTGTTTGGGACTGCTCCGCTCCGCATTTTGTAGCTTTGCTCCCAAACTTCTATGCCAAACGGGTCTAACTCCACGAACTCCGCTCTAGAAAAAGATGGAGTTGAGGGTCAACTCCATGTTTTTTCAAAGCTCCTCAGGGGTACTCCAGAAACAGACATTTCGTATGTCCTCGTGGAGTTGGTAGGTAATTACCCGCAATTGCCACTGGTTACATAGAAAACGTTTCGTTCTATTCTCCTCTCCACCCGTCGCCATCACCCCCCCCACCTGACGTTTCTGCCCGTCGCCCTTCTCCTTCAGCACGCACTCCTGCTCCCAAACCCTAGCCGCGCCGCCACATCATCCGGCCACCACGGCGAGCAATCCGGCGAGGTGATGGCCAGAGAAGATAGATCCGATGATCCTGTACTCGATCCTCTCTTTTCTTACTCCCAAATCCCCTTCGTCCTCCATCCCCCAAGTTTTCCTGAAGCTGAGGCCATTGTGTCCGTGAGTCGAGGAAGCTCGCCGGCGCCAAGGGTGGGGCTGCCGTGGCCTCCTCCAGCGGCGGCGCCGGTGGCCTCCGTCCAGGCCGGGACAGGTCGTGGACATGCAGGACCAGCTGCTGGCCGAACAAGGCCGCCCGCCCCACACTTGGTGGCCACGGATTCCAGGCCACAAGCCACAGCCAACCAGCGCCCTCTGGTGTCTACTTCACGGAAACGACCACTACCAGGGAAGAAAGATGAACAGGTATTTCTCCTTGCTATAAACTTCAAAATGAGTTGGTTGATGCCTTGAATAGATTGTATATGTGCGACAGTGCTTGCAAAATTCAATAGATTATCATGAATGCTTAAACATACTATTGCAATATCATGGTCAGGGTGATCAAATGGACTGGAACGATGCAAATTTGACATTAGCATGTGAGTTGATGGCTGAACAAGTTACTAGAGGCAATCGCCCAAATTGAACTCTGTAGGTTATACTGAGGTCTCAAATAGGTTTTTACAATTGACTGGTATCTTATTATCAAAGACCCAAATTAAGAACAAGTTGGATAAATTAAAGGCTGATTGGGTCATTTGGCTAAAGTTGAAGAGGAGGCAAACAAGTACTGGTTGGAACAATACGACCAAAACAATTGAGATGGAGGCCGAGTGGTGGAAGAAAGCAAAAAAAAGTGAGTGCTATCAACTTGTCAATAATTTTGTACTGATGGACTGATATATGTACTGATGTTTATGTTTTAAATGATCAGGATATTCCAGGGTGTGGCAAGTTTAAGAAAAAGCCTCTCCAAAATGAGGATTTGCTTAGGGAAATATTTAGAAATATTACAAATGAGGAAGCAGATCATTGAAACCCTTTGAGTGACAATCCTATTATCCCTACAAGTCAAGAGCAACCTTTTGATGTAGACAGTTGACGGAGCGTGAAACTCCTCACCGGGAGACCGTGCAGGTCCCCTTTTGCCGGTTCGGCCGGGGGCGCAAGGTGAAATTCTTAGTCCCTGATCTGTGGGATCTCAGCGAGAAAAACGCGTGGACGCAGGCGATTTAGACAGGTTCGGGCCGCTAAGAAGCGTAATACCCTACTCTTGTGTTCTGGTAGATCTAAGAGTGTGATGGGATTCAGAGAGAGTCCAGCCCCCAGACCGAGTCAGCCAGAGTCCTCTCCCCTTTCTTAGGCCTGGGCCTCCTCTTATATGGCAAGGGGCTACCACATGGGCCACGAGCTGCCTAAGAAAGAAAGCATTCTTTTACATTTAGGGCTATCCTATCGCCGAAAGCAGCCTCTGATAGACGTCGCAGCACACCTTCGCTCGGTCAGTCGACCCTTCCAGGGGACGCCCGTTTCAACCTTCATTAAATGGCGGGCGACGTCCGCGTCTCGCCTGCGCCGGAATCGGGAAAGCATCTGACCGGGGCTGACATACCAACTCCAGGAGTTGGCACGCCAACTTCGGCACGCCAACTCTGGCTGAGAGACGAGAGACAGAGGGCTCTCATCATTCCGACGGGACGGGGCGAGGCGTGCTGCAGGCCGACTGGCGCCACCTAACCCGCGATCTGACCGGTCTGCGATCGGTCACTCGCTGTGATCGGTCACGGACCGGATATGCATGCACCACGCCGCATTAAATGTGGCGTAGTGCGCTCGTCTGAACGGCCATAAATGTGGTTAGGTGAGCTCTGCCGTGCTCACCTAACTTGCGCACGTGGCACCAAAACCACAGGGGGTCGGGGCACCCCAGCCCTCGGGGCAGAAACGGGAGCGGCCCGACCCCAGGGGGAAACCGGGAGGGCAACCGCTACGTCACCCTCGGGCCCGACCCCTTCGGGGGAACGGGCCACGTAGATCCCTGTGGCCGTCCTTCCCTTTGGTCTCGACACCCCCGGTCCCATGTCACCGACAGTAGCCCCCGGCGTTACGCCTGGGTGGCCACACCCGGGGGGGGCACCCAGGCTTGACGCCACCCCTCGGGCCTAATGACAGGTGGGACCGGCCCCCAAAGGCGGGCAGGACTCCTACGGTCGCGAGACGCGCACACCGGTGAAGAATGCCAGTCGACATTAATGAGCGGTCTCCTTGTAACCGCAACATTACTCGAGGCAGCGCGCGGATCGGGACACGTCGGTCCGTTTCACCTAGGGATGTGATGACGGCGCCTTTTGCGGTAACCGAGCGCGATTAATGCGCACACGATCTGCCCCTCCTCTACCGCCACGGTTGCACGACTGACGCGTGCGCCGTAAGCGGGCGAGTGGGGTTAGTGGAGGCGTGGGCGCGAGAAACGAGGGGGCAAGGAAGTGGGCGTGGGAAACGAGGAGTCGAGCGCAGTGGAGGCAAGGGCATAAAAGGCACTGAGGAAGGGATTCGTTCCTTCATCTCGCCACTTTTTCCTTGCCTTTGTCATCCGTGCTCTAGCTCTCTCATTTCTCTTGCCTTACTCTCGCCACGCACTATCGTTCTCAAGCTCCCGCCCCGCCGGCGCCATGACGCGGAGCTCCGCGCCGCTTGACGGCAACGTGTTGTCGCCTTTTCGCATCACCAGCGAGAGGCAGGCCGGGCTGCCGCGCCAGTTCATGCCGGAATCTGCCACCCGGGAGGTGGTCGCGCTGGGCGAGGGACGCCCGGCGCCGCACTACCCGGAGCGGTCCGTTTTCTTCCTCTCCTTCACCATGGCGGGCTTGATCCCGCCATTCTCCACCTTCTTTATGGACGTTCTGGAGTTCTACGGTGTCCAGATGGCGCACCTCACCCCCAACGTGGTGATGACGCTGGCCATCTTCGCACACCCGTGCGAGATGTTCATCGGGGTGCGCCCATCCCTTCGGCTATTTCGGTGGTTCTTCACCGTGCAGCCGGTATCGCCGCCGACGGTGGTCGGTGGCTGCTACTTCCAGCCACGGGGGCAGGTGTTGAACCGCTACATCCCTTGCGTCCTTCGCAAGAAGTGGGACGACTGGAAGAGTGATTGGTTCTACACCCCCCTCCCCGACGAAGCGTGCTTCCGACTCCCGAGCCAGCCCCCAGCGCAGGCGCCAAGCTGGCGGGCGACGGTGGATCTGGGGGACGGCTACGACGCCGTCCTAGATCGCCTGGCGGGCCTGTGAACCCAGGGGCTCACGGGGGCCATGGTGTTCGGCGACTACCTCCGCCGCCGGATAGCGCCGCTCCGGTGACGCGCCCGGGGCGCCTGGGAGTACACCGGGACCGAGGACCTCCTGAGGACCCACCAGGGACGCAAGTGGGATTGGGACCCCGAGGACTTCAGGATATTGGTCCAACGGGTGCTAAACCTTAGCTCCGTGGAGTCGTCCCTCATCCCTCGGGGGATCCTTCCCCTCTGCAGCGACCCGGAGCGCGCCAATATCCTGGCCATCATGCAGGTGGTTGGGGCATCGGGGGATCAGGCCCCCCGAGGCCATGATGGCGCGGGCGGCAGCCGCAGAGGGGATCAATCTACCCCCGGAGGGGCCATGCTTCTGGGCCCCGCGGCGGGGTTCAGGGGGCAACCGCCCTGCCGACGCCAAGGAGAAGAGGAAGTAGGAGGCGACGCCTCCTCCATCTCCTCCCCGAGGAGGCGGGGCGGTGCATGTCAGTGGCAGGCGCCCGGAGGACGTCGCACCGACGCCCCAGCCCGAGGGGGAGCAGAAGAAGAAGCGGCTCCGCAAGATGGGGGAGACCGAACCGTGCAGGGGAAGCCTCATCACGCCCCTGATGTGGTCGTTCAGCCGGCCACCCCGCAGGTTCGACCTCTCACCCACAGCGACCACACTCTTATTCCCAAACCCTCAGGGCTCGTCTTTACTTATCTCTTTCTGTTTCGTGTTTTTCTTCTGCCTCAGCGAGATCCCGTCCCGCCCCACGCGTCACTCCAAGGCCGGCCGTCCCGTGGGCAACGAGACCGGGGGGGCGGCGGCCGCGGAGGCTCAGAGGCAGGAGGCCGACCTGCAGGAAGCCGCAGTCCGCCTACGGGAAGCTCAAGAGGCCGCTCGGGAGGCGGCCCGAGTCCGCCAGGCCGAGGAGGCTGCTCGGGAGGCGGCCAGAGTCCGCCGGGCCGAGGAGGCTACCCAAGAGGCCAAGGCGGCGCGCGCGCACGAGGCGCCGGCGGCCGAGGCTGCCACCCAGGTCCCCGACCCGACTGCGCCCGAGGCGGAGGCCGCCACCGAGGCCGCCCGTGACGACGCTGAGGGGACGCACCCGGGGCCCGACGCCCCAGGCGGCGCTGAGGATGAGCCGGCCTCGGGAAAGACCCCCGAGGCCAACAAAGCTGGACTTCACCACCACAGAGGTGGCGTTCCCCCCTTTCTTCCGCCGCCCCGCTGAGCGCGGAGCCCCTCCTGCAGGTCTTGGCCACGACCAACAGCATGGTGCTGGACGGGCTAAGCGCCGAAATGCAGGCCCTGCAGGCGGAGCGGGCGGAAATCGACGCGGCGTGGGCGCGCGTCGAGGAGGGACGGCTCTCTGTGGAGGCCATGGTGGAGGCCGGCGGTAAGGCGCATAGCCTGCACACCTCGCAGCTCGAGGCTCGTCGCAGCACCCTGGCGGAAATCGCTCGGGAAGTGGAGGAGGAGCGGGAGACCGCCCTCATCGCCACCGTCGTGTTCGACGGGGCGCGGGATGACCTCCGTCTCCAATACGGGAGCCGGATGGCGGAGCTAGAGCAGAAGCTCGACGCCGCCCACGGAGTTCTCGACGCCATCGCCGCCTGGGAGCGGCGGGCAGCGGAGANCGACCCGCCAGCGCGAGGAGGCCCTAGAGGCCCGAACTATGGCGTTGGAGGAGAGCCTCGCTACGCTCGGGGGGCGGGCCTCGCGTGTGAGCCCCCGGTTTTGTATACCGAAAACCCCATGTGTATTATAATACCATTCCCTGGATCAGTAGATGGTACACACATGGCACAGTTGTATATCTCAAGCTGACATCGTCATACAGGTCTTACAATATATTAATAATACAAGGGTAGCCCAAATGGAACCCGAATAGACCAAGCATGGTCGATAGCAACACAAAATACCAAAACAACTAAATGAAGTAGCGGAAGCGAAGCAGCGGCGGTCCATCTTATCCCACACGCATCGACTGGTGAACCTAGGTCCCTATTCCACCGTCCTCGGTAACTCCTTGCCAGCATAGCACATGTACAGGTCGACACCAACACCTTTCTAAAAGATGTAAATAAACAAGAGTGAGTACCAACCGTACTCAGCAAGCCACCACTACAGAATGCATATAATGTTCATAGGGGTTCAAGGATGGCTTGGTTTATTTGCATAAAGCTAGTTTTCACAAATTATTTCACAAACCTATCCCACCACAGTTTTAACTGAAAACCACGTTAAGTTGAAGTTATCATTAACCTGCGAGGGTTCATCCACCTTCCCCAAGCCTCGCTTGGTCCGGTTTACCCTCGCATCCAATTTCCACAATTTTAACCACTATGACCTTTTTGCATATCAGGCAAGGTCACACCTTCCACACCCATCATATTTTAAGCAATATTACAAATTGACGAGGCTAGTCAAGAGTAATGCAAGTGCCGGCGCTCATTAACCGCGAGCACGGCTATTCGAATAGTTTAATTTACTCACACTGCAGTGGATGTACGCTTTTAATCCCACACTCCGTGACTCACCCAACACATGAGACTTGTCACGGCCTGGTTTTTCAGTTACCCTCGCATGGCGGCACCCGCTCCAAGGACTATGAATCCCCATTGCACCCCCGGCGCCACATTCCTACCTCGAGCCGGTTGTGAGGGGAGTCCTGGCGCTCCCGAGATTGAAGGTTACATCATACATATATAAAGCTTGACGTCATTAAACCACACACTTCCACCTTTCCATACCGATATCCAGAACCTACCATGTCTGGGGTGCCACCCCACGAGAATAACCTAGTCCACCGGGTCTAACCCCACTCAAGAAGTGTGGTCGTACTCGGTTCGTTTCCTGCTTAGCTTCTTGACTCGGTCCTTAACTGACCAGGGTCGGCGGCTTACCGTTCCCAGAACCACCCATATTCTATCCGTGCCGCCCCAGTCGAAATCACTCTTGTTTAGTTAAGTTTTTGGGTTTTCACAAAGGTTTTCATGCTATGGGTGGCGCTTATGTCTCCACCCGATCTCTATCAATCACTCCCATCGAGTGATCAGTGTAACCACATCCACATATCCCACATATGGAGTGTATAACGTCTATGTAAGCAGGGCTAAGCAGTGAGTAAATAATCACGCGTAAAGTAATATACTCAGGTAACAAAGGTGTGTAAATACATAAGGATAAACAATATCAAAGGTAAGGCTTTAAGCAAATGTGGGTACGCGTTTTATAATTAGCATGCAATTTTATTTACAATCAACACATTTATAAAAATAGGATCAACATGTTCGAGGAAGGGGGCGAAGTGACTTGCCTTGCTCAAATGGGGGTTCGTTCTTGATTAGCTCAGTTTCCTCCTCGCATATGTACCCTGTCCGGTTGAATACTAACGTCACAAACTATTCGCTAACACAAAAAAAAAGAGCCAAAAATTCTAGAACAATCAAAAATAACCAAACTAGTGCCATTGCGTAGATTTTGATTTTAGAAAGATTTTGACGAAAGTTTCGTTCAAATCCGACTTAAAACGAGGGAGATATGGAATTCGAAAGATTGGAAAAGTTTTAAAACAAAGAAAAGGGAAAGGTCTGACGGGTGGAACTGCCCTTAACTCCTCACGAACAGGTTTTGTTTTTAAAAGAGTGTGCGCATGGTGAGGTGAAGGGCTTGGGCGAGTTACAAGCATGCATGCATATGCATACACACGGCTAGCTAGCTGCATGCATGTGAGCTGCTTGCATGCATGCACACGTACAGCCAGCTAGCTGTGTGGCGCATGCATGGCCGGCGGCACAGCGGTGATCGCTGCGGAGGGCAACCGCGTAGGGAACGGGTACGGTGTTGCGCCTCACAACGTTACCGTGCCGCGGCAACAACGGCGGTAAGGAAACAAAAGCAAGAGGAAGAGCAGGAGAGGAGCTCACCTTGCGGCAGCCGGGTAGCGGCACACCGAGCGGTGATCCTCACACGAAACTACGGTCGTCGATGTATAGCCTGGGGACAGTCGGCCCGCGGATCGTCCTCGCACACCACGTGTTCGATCGGTGGCAACAAACGAACACACAACGTTAAGGAATAAATGTTAGCGGGTTAGTGCAGGTTAGGGGTTAGGGGTTAGCGAGTTAGAGGTCAGCGGGTTAGTGAGTTAGAGGTCAGCGGGTTAGTGAGTTAGAAGTCAGCGGGTTAGTGAGTTAGAAGTCAGCGGGTTAGTGAGTCAATGGGTCAAACGTTAGATGTTAGAGGTTAGCCGTTCAATAAGTTAGTCGTTCTTGGGATTCCGATGACGGCGCGGCGGCTTATCCGTCCTCTTGCTCCACTGAGGCCCAGTTGGAGCCGGCCGCGGTGGAGAGGTGTTTCAGACTTCTAGAGAGACGCTTGGAATGTAGAGGGATGTAGTGTGGACTTGGGGCTGCTGGTGGGCTTAGGCCCGAAATTGAAGAGAGAGGCAATATGGACTTTTGTAAAAGATTACATGGACTCGGCCCGATGGAAAAGGAGGGAGGTCTTATGGACTTCCTAGTTGGGTAGCCCAAATAAGAGGGACCTCATTTAGACTTCTTCAAAGCCTGAGGGCCCACAGAGAGAAAGGGGTGGGTCCCATTGATGGGTCCTACCATCTTTTTCTTTTCTTTTTTTTTCTTTCTCTTTTCCTTTTTCTTTCCTTCTCTTTCTTTCCTTCTTCTCTCTCCTTCTTATCTCTTCCTTCTCTCTTTTTCTTGCTCCTGCTTCTTCGTTTCTTCCAGAGGAGCCGCGGCTGGGGGAGAGCGGCAGGCCGGGGCACGGGGCGACGGCGGCGTTGCGGCGCGGGCGCGCGGGCGCGCGGGCGCGGCCCGGCGAGCGGCGGCGCGGAGGCCGAGCGGTGGCGGCGCGGCGCGCTGGCGGCGCGGTCGGGGACGGCGCAGCGCCTGCGGTGGCGCAGCACGCGGCGGGAGGCGGCCGAGGGCGGGGCGCGCGTCGCGCGGCCGGGAGGCGGGTTGGCACCGGCTCGGCAGCGTGCCGCCGGGCGGCGGCCGGGCAGGAAGAGGCCGGGCGGGTGGCGCGCGGCACGGCCGGGAGGTGGCGCACCGAGCAGGAGCGGCGGCGCGCGGCCGGGGTAGGTTGGCGCCGGCTCGGGGAGGGCGCAGGCCGGCGTTAGACGGCGCACGGCGCGGCTTTGGCACGTGCGCCGCCACGGCTGGGAGGCGGCGTCGACAGGGGCGGCGGCTGGGGAGGCGGCCGGGCGTGACGGCGCGCGGAGGCTCGGCAGGCGCCGGGCGTGATGAGCCATGGCGTCGGCCGGGCGCAGCGCTGGCGGGGTGAGGCCGGGCCGGCTGGCCAGGCGCGTGGGGTGGCGCATGGAGAAGGCCGAGGGCGGTGAAGGTTACGGCTCCGGGCGTCGGGCGGCAGTGGGCGGCCGTGGCAGGAGACGCGGCACCGGCGCGCGGGCTGGCCACAGCGTTGGCCGGGCACGCTGCTTGGCGCGAGTTGGTGCAGCGGTGCGGCAACCTCAGCCGGGGTAGTGCCGGCCGAGGCGACTCGCGTTCGTCGGTGTGATGGCGACATTGAGCGAAATAGGGCGTTTTTATAGCCGTCGCAGCCGGCGGACAGCGACAAGCTGGCTCGGCCGAGTGGGGCCGACGGTCCTATTGGGCGGTCGCAGAGCGAGGATGGGGCTGTTGCAGGACGGCGTGGACGCGGCGTACGCGTTCGGTGTGGACCGCTGCCTCTGCGCTTGCTTGCATGGTGCATGCTCGTGGCTGACATGCTTGCATGCATGCACATGCACAACTAGCTTGTTGCATGGCTGGCGGCGGTGCGAGGTTGAGCAGGATGCGCGTGGAATGGCCGGCAAGCTCGCCGGTGAGACGGGAGCGGAAGATGGCAGCCGGTGGTGTCGCAGCGGCCTCGTCGTAGCGGCGCGGCGTGCGGCGACGTCGCCACCGAAAACAGTATGGGGGGAAGAATTAGACTTTATTTTTACTACCAACCCAATAGGAATGAAAGGGCTCGGGGAGGCAACATGGACTTTTCCAGAAAAAGCCCAGCAGGAAGGCCACGGTAGAGGGAGTGGAAATGAACTTGTTTTGCGGAATGGGTTGGGCTAACAGAGGGAAATGTGGCCCAAAGAAATAGGATGTTCGAATATTTTCTTTGGGATATGAAATTTGGAAATTTCAAGGGGGTTTGAGATAGAATTTGTACAGAGGACAACCTTTTCGGTAAAAGGATTTAATCGAGATCTTTTGGCACAGATTCTAGACACACACAAATAAACAATAAACAAGCAAACTAAAATTATGCCTGAGGACTAGACTTTGTCTGAGGAGGTCATATCCTGAAAATAGCCTATTAGGAATTTATATTTCGCAATTAAGGTTTCTAGTAAATATTTTACCAATAGACATTATTTTGCAAATAATTTCCAAAAGCTTATCACTCTATATAAAGGTGCATAGAAAATAATCAAAGCTATTTCTTTAGTGGAACAATATTTGTTTTAATAAACTATCCCTTAATGGGTTTTATCCAAAATGGTGATACATTTAGATATATAGCTTTATTTATAAAGTAAATATGCTCAAGGGTTTTTGTTTTTCGAAAATAATTGGCATATGCAAATCATAGCTCCTTGAATAAATAATATTTGAAATCAAATATCGACGTATCCTCAGACGTTCGTCTATTAGCCCACGTGTAAACGAAAAACGACAGATCGAATTGAGTTAGTTCAGGCATGAATGTATTTTGAAAAAGATTTTTGGTTATTCTGAATTTTTAATTCCGTATTCCAAAGTCGAAATATTCAGGATGTTACAAACCTACCCCCCTTAAAATAATCTCGTCCCCGAGATTACTTAGGGGTTAGAAAAAGAGAGGGATGGTTGCACTCCGGGAGACTTCTGAAGAAACACAGAGGCTGAGGTACCATGAATTTTCCAAATTATACAGGTTCGGTGCTGGGCTGGTGAAGAACATCCTGGTTCACTGTCCTGACCATTTTAAACTCCTTTTTCACGCGGATAAGCTTGCACTTTTTCTGGGGACAGGCGTCGGTACCTTTATCCTTTTTTTTTTTTGTGATTCATATGCATGCGCATGTGGCAGTGGTTGTAGCGCGCAACGACTGGTTGTCGCAGTGGTACCTTGTGTACTCTGCGAGGTTCATAGCCATTAACCGGGGCATCCAAATATTCAACGGCTCGTTTCGAAATACACCGGTCTATCCAAAATTTCCCATCGCCCTGTACACTTGGGTAGTTGCTTTGCCAGGCGTGCAACTTTTGATAAAGAGGGGAAGAGAGAGGGGGCTGCTTTACGCCTCTTTGCGCGGTAGCCCCGAGCGGAGTGTGAGTGGAGGGTGGTGTAGCTCAACTAAGGGAGGAGATGGAGCGGCGGCTCGGCGGTGGAAGCGACCTGGATGGCGGCGAGCGCGTGGCGCTAGCTACCACGGTGCCGGTGGCGGCGCGGAGCGAGGCGCTGCGGCGCAAGGTGTTCCGAGCGGGGGCGTTGCGGCCAGGGGTGAGCTACGCCGACGGTTGGGGTTGGCGACTGCTGCGGTTGAGTCGCAGCGGCGTGCTTCTTCTCCGGCGCAGGCGGCAAGCGTTGCCATTGGGGGCGGGGCTGCTGTGATGATGGCACGGGGACATCCCAATCGAAGAGGGACCTTCTTGTCGTGGGTGTGCATTGCCTTGTACTGGGTGTGGGTATGGTCCGGCCTACAGTTTGTTAGCGCAACTATTTGCGCCACTTTATCTTGGTTGGTGCGTCCAGTGGTCATCCTTTGGGGGTGGTGGCGCGTGCTTGTTGCGGACGAGTATGCCGACCACCTATGTGAGGCGGTGTTCCTCCTCATAGTGTTGGCGCCCATCGTCTTCATTTCCGTTCTAAAGGCGATGTTAGAGTAGGTAGTTGACGATATGGTTGCCAAACCTTGGCATGTATCCCCTATGTATCGATCTTTGTAGTCCATCTCTTTAATCTTTGGCCTCTCGTATCATTAGTATGGTTGTCTCTAGTTTGTACTTGTGCCTGACTTGGCTTATCCGTTGATGAGGCTTGATTACTAACGGCGTTATGGGTTTTCCGAACAGGTTCATGCCTGTTTTAACTTTGGGTATCTAGGGGTTGCTTTCTCATTAGACGAGATTATCGTTCAATCTTGAAATAGTTCAATCCGTCGGATGGCTTTCTATGGAAAGGGCAGGTCAGCCTAAGTGTGGACACAGACGACCCTTCCTGAACAATGGATTCATGGCAGGCAAAAGGTTGTGTTACCCTTCATCGAATTTCTCCTTTGAACGAGATAAAAGGGGAATACATCCTTAGTGAGGAAAAGGGAGAGTTGCTACTACTGGATAAGACATTTCCCAACAAGGGTCTACACACATAGCTTGCTCATGGTGACGGTGGAGGCGAGAGTGGATCGAACTCCAGCGGAGGCTTCCTGCGAATCCTGGTCAACTTGTGGCCTTGGATGCGGCGAACTATCTCGGATGCTTGCAAGAGTTGTATGGTAGTGCACTCCAGAGATAAGCGCTGGTAGCGGGCTTCTAGATCGGCATACCGATCTCGAAGTTCATCCAGTTCTTCGAGGGCCTGCTCATAGGCGTTCTCAGTGGTGCAGGCTAGCTCTGAGAGGAGAGTGCACCTGCTCCCTTCGAGTTGTCCAGTCGAGCGGAGGCAGCACCGGTTGTCGTCTTCTTCGCGATAGGGGTGGAGACCAAAGCTGTCGGCTACACCCAAGGGGACGCAAATCTTGCAAAGCCGTAGGAGGGCCTCACGAAACACATCCTTGATGGCAGCTTCAGAGGTGATTCGAGGATGGCGAGTCTGGAAAGCGACCACTTCATCTCCTTGGAAGTGGAGGAAGACCTTCACCTTCCAGCTCTTCTGGGATCCCTGGACGGTTTGCTCGCCACAGTAGACGGGCTCCTCAAAGAAATCGAGTTGCCGGAGTAGGTGGCCTAGTTGTTCGGCATACCCGTTAGGGTTTTCCATGGCATGCCCCTCCATGGTTACGGGTGGGTTTTCCATGGGCTTGGGTCTCTGGCTAGCTTCGACCAAAAGAAGGGTGCCCTTTATCGTGGTTGCTTGGGGTTCCTTTTGTAGGCACCATCTTTCGGTGGCTCCTGTTATGGGGTCAGCATCTCCAGTGTTTGTGCTTCTCACGGTAAGTCCTGTTCCACTTACTGGTGGTGGACAGTATCTTGTCATGTATTCCCGAGGACTGGTGGTCATGGTTCTTGTCAGCCTTGGTTTGACGGGTCTTAAGGCGATTACATGCCCATAAAACTGGATTATCTTATGGCTGGGCATTTTGCTGTAGAGTCAGTCCTTAGAGTGTCCAATGAAATTTTCTTGTTCTTCCTGTCAGGGGCATGGTTACTTCGGGCCCTTAATGAATCGTCTGGGGCCGCTTGTTGATGAGGGCTTGAATACTGATTTTATTATTAGTTCCTCGCCGTGCTTACATCGCTTCTTGCTCGGGTAACGGGGGTCGCTTCTTTCTGTTAGGTGTGCTTATTAACCAAAACTTGGAATAACCCATACTGACAACAATGGGCTTCCCAGAGGAAGGCGTGATGATCTAGCTACGAACAAAATGTTCAGCTGCAAACCATGAACTTAGGACGGACCAACGGTTTCATTCCATTCATAACAGGATACAGGGGTACAACTCCAGGGGTAGGGTACATTTCAAGGGAAAGGGAAAAGGAACTACTACGCTTAACAGTGCAAAGCGTAATAGAGGTTTGCACACCTAACGGTACTCATGGCGATGGCGCAGGGGAGACTAGATCCATCCCTAGGGGGGACTTCTCGCGTTTCCTGCTCATCTCACCGGCTTTCATCATACTGGCCGCCACATTCGCCTGTGCAAGCAGTGCAGAGGTGTTCCTGTGGGTCAGCCGCTGGTAACGGGCTTCCAGGTCTGTGTACTGGTCTCGAAGCTCGTCCAGCTCCTCGAGTGCCTGCTCATAGGCATTCTCGACAGTGCAGGCTAACTCGGAGAGGAGAGCGCACCGGGTTCCTTGGTCCTGTCTGGTCACGCGGAGGTGGTACCGGTTGTCTTCTTCGGTGCGGAATGGGTGCAAGCCATAGTCATTGACTATACCCAAAGGGGCGGAGATCTTGCAAAACCGATAGAGGGTTTCACGAAGCACATCCTGGAAGGCAGCTTCAGGGGTGATCCGGGGATGACGTGTCTGGAAGGAGATCGCCGTTCCTTCTCCTTCTCCCTGAAAGGAAAGAAAGATCTTCACCTTCCAGTACTTCCGGGATCCTCGGACGATCTGCTCACTATGGTAGATGGGTTCAGTGAAACCACCTAGCTGCCGAAGTATGCACTCCAGCTGTTTGGCATATGCATTGGGGTTGTCCTGAGGTGGACAATCTGTGGTTACCATGGGGTCACTGTGAGGGGGGTTCTCTGTGGTTGCCATGGGGTTGTTCTGAGGGAGACTCCCTGTGGTTACCATGGGGTCTGCCATGGGGCTAGGGGTTTTTTTTTTCTGGCTAGCTTGGTTCAAAAGAAGGGAGAGGAGTGATGCATTTCCCTGGGGTAGCCTGGGGCTCCCTTTATAGGCATCGACCACTGGCTACTGTGATGGGGTCAACAACTCCAGTGCTCGTGTGTCCCGGTGTGGCCTGTTCCAATTATTGGCGACGAGCAGTATGCTATTGTGGATCCTGTCAATCGAGGCTCCTGTCGTGTTCCTGTGGGTACTGTTGAAATATGGCGATTCCCGGGTCTTCCGGAGTCCTTGGTCGGTACTGTTTGGGTCGCCGTCCTTGTGGTCGAAGCTTTCGGCTGAGGTCGCACTCCTATCTTCGTAGGTTGCCGAATTCCCAAGTGGTTTTGTTGTGGTCGGCTTACTGTGGCTGTACCGGGTGGGGTCTTAACTTAACACTTGTCGATCCTAATTGTACTCATGTTGGTAATCATCCTTCATCCTGACAACACCGGTATTTGGAAGATTAGGGAGGCATGAGAAAGTCCATCGGGAAGAAAGAAATAGAGTTTTCTAAGAAAGGGCTGCTTAATGGGAAGTTTTAATTGTTCGGGTGATGTGTATCATATACTTGGTGAGCACACAAGGGAGGGGGGGTGAGTAGTTAACTGCTTAAGAGCTACTACACAACAAAAAAAAATCAATGCACAAAACGATGGGTTGCCACCCCATACTGCAATAACTCACAATAGGAGGTGGCTTATGCACAATACAACGTCTACGACACACATCTAAGGGTATTTAGTCAGATCGGTTAGTGGTTCATGAGGTCCTAATAAACCAGCTATCTCTTCATCCTTAATCCTTATAGTCTGTATAGGAGTATTTGAAATTAGAGTGGTGAGTAGGGTTGGATATAAATGAATTTTCAAAATTACTCGAGAAAGAGGAGTAGTAAGAACCCATGGCTTTATCAAAATAGTTTTTGCAAATATATAGCTTGAGGGTAATAGGCTGCACTAAACCAGTCCTAGGTTTTAATGGTGGTTACAAGGGTCCTTAGGTCCTGCAGTCGTCTTGCTCTGATACCAACCCTGTGAGCCCCCGGTTTTGTATACCGGGAACCCCATGTGTATTACAATACCATTCCCTGGATCAGTAGATGGTACACACATGGCACAGTTGTATATCTCAAGCTGACATCGTCTTACAGGTCTTACAATATATTAATAATACAAGGGTAGCCCAAATGGAACCCGAATAGACCAAGCATGGTCGACAGCAACACAAAATACCAAAGCAACTAAATGAAGTAGCGGAAGCGAAGCAGCGGCGGTCCATCTTATCCCACACGCATCGACTGGTGAACCTAGGTCCCTATTCCACCGTCCTCGGTAACTCCTTGCCAGCATAGCACATGTACAGGTCGACACCAACACCTTTCTAAAAGATGTAAATAAGCAACAGAAGGGCCTCACGAAACACATCCTCGATGGCAGCTTCAGAGGTGATTCGAGGATGGCGAGTCTGGAAAGCGACCACTTCATCTCCTTGGAAGTGGAGGAAGACTTTCACCTTCCAGCTCTTCTGGGATCCCTGGACGATTTGCTCGCCACAGTAGACGGGCTCCTCAAAGAAATCGAGTTGCCGGAGTAGGTGGCCTAGTTGTTCGGCATACCCGTTAGGGTTTTCCATGGCATGCCCCTCCATGGTTACGGGTGGGTTTTCCATGGGCTAGGGTTTCTGGTTAGCTTAGACCAAAAGAAGGGTGCCCTTTATCGTGGTTGCTTGGGGTTCCTTTTGTAGGCACCATCTTTCGGTGGCTCCTGTTATGGGGTCAGCATCTCCAGTGTTTGTGCTTCTCACGGTAAGTCCTGTTCCACTTACTGGTGGTGGACAGTATCTTGTCATGTATTCCCGAGGACTGGTGGTCATGGTTCTTGTCAGCCTTGGTTTGACGGGTCTTAAGGCGATTACATGCCCATAAAACTGGATTATCTTATGGCTGGGCATTTTGCTGCAGAGTCAGTCCTTAGAGTGTCCAATGAAATTTTCTTGTTCTTCCTGTCATGGGCATGGCTACTTCGGGTCCTTAATGAGTCGTCTGGGGCCGCTTGTTGATGAGGGCTTGAAT